>BMAW01078744.1:0-10553 GCA_019974015.1 Nephila pilipes | reverse complement strand
TATATATATATATATATATATATATATATATATATATATATATATGTATATTTGTATATATTCACAATAATAATGTAATAAAATAATAATAGCATATAATATTTTAGGCCATTCATGAGAACTTATGAATTACTTTCATCTGTTTTTAAAATATTTAGGAGACCTCAAAGAAAAAAAATATTTTTAAATGGATACATTATTTTTGCAGTAGTTTTTATCTTTCTGTATCTGATACACTGATGTGGCAAAAGATGACACTAGTATATGGAATTCAGGAAATGCACAATGCTCCTAAAGTATAAAACAAATCATTAAGTTACACAGAAATCGTTTGAGTGTACTTTTTATTTTAAAGCATTTTGAGAGTGTGAACTAATATAGTTCTTTTAAAAAAAGTAATTATTTGAAATAATGTATGTCGGGATTTTAATTTTTGAATTATAAATCTTAACGCCGTAATTACTAACAATATATTTCAATGTAAAAAGGGAACAGAAGCATACGCTTCTATTTCTGACAAAAATTCTAATTCTACAGTAAATTAATGATTCCATATAATCATTATAAGAAACAGATTCACCTTTTTATTGATAATGATATAATACAAATATTTACTGTGAGACTTTGTGTACAATGGTTTAATTGTAAGAAAATTATCATAAGTGCTTTTTTGATTGCAATGGTTTTTTAGAGGATATAAACAAAAATAATAAATAAGAAAAATATTTCAATTAGAACTTATAAAATCGTAACTATCGACTTTATACTATAAATATGTGACAATATATAGGAGATATATTGTCTTATATACTTTATATGTGTGACAATATACAGAAAATATATTGTCATATATACTTTATATGTGTGGCAATATATAGAAAAGGTTTGACTCTATAAAAAATTTATTATTTAATATTTCATGATTGGAGGTCTAGAAGTATTGATTTCATTCTTATTTCCCTGAAAATAGATAACCATTATAAGCAACTTTAATTGTTCTAATTATAAATATTCTATTACTTTTAAACTGCGCTTTTTTTTTTCTTTCTGAGTATTTGAGAGAATTATTGTTTATGAATATATTTAATATGAATATGTTTCTTAAATTTTTTAATTCCAAGAATATTTTTCATAATTATTAAAACTCCATTAATTTAAAATTACATTTCGTTCATAGATTCTATATATTATGATCAGTTTTATGCTCATTATGATAAAAAAATCACTCTTATTTTCTCGTATTATTAAAAAAAATTCTTTCATTGTAACAGGATTATATGCCAAGTCAAGTATGTTTTTCTTATAGAATTATTTTATTATTTAAATGTTAGTAAATCTTAAAAAAGTTAAATTTAAAGTATTTCTCAATCGATTTAGAGTAAAATTTGTTATATATTTTTTCTGTTATTAAATTACATTTCAGAAAAATTCCTTCAATATTTGCTTTTCTTTTTGTCATCATCAATAAAATGCATTCAATGCAAAAATTCAAGAAAATTAATTATTGTAGTATAATCTTTCATTCATAGAACTGAAAAATATTACGAAAGTGCAAAAACTGATGGAACATTTTTTTTTCTCTATAAAATGTTTTTTCTTTTAGTTTTATAAGCACAGCTTGGGTAACTATATTAATAATTTAAAATTTTAAATCGTTTTTATTAAGTTGTCAAATGTAAGAAATTTCACATTTACTTTGAATGGATGTATTTCTTACATTGAAGATAAAATCTTTACAAACAGTGCAGATTCTCTTAAAGAATATAATGATTATGTATTTTAAAACGTTTTTATGTATTTCACTTGGTGTGTGTCATCAAATTTTCGATCGTCAATTTAACCAATAACCCATCAAGCTATAGCTCTGAAACTTTGGAAATCGTTCTTACTCACCTAACAATGCAATATTTAGACATTTGCGACAAACTTTAACTAATATTTTCTTTAATAATGCAGTTTAGCCCGACCACTTGGCGCGATTTCAAAAATTGGCACCAAACTTGGCAATTTTTTTTTGGCTGAACGATATGTCCGTAATACGGACAAGAGTAACCACATTTGGAAAAATACCACCAAATAATTCTTGTCACCAAGGGTGGCTGGGTTAAACTGCATTCCAAACATTTAATTTACTGGGTGAATTAATTAATTTAGTTAGTTTTAACGGTTTTATGTATTTCACTTGGTGTTTGTCTGTCTATGTGTATGAATGTGTCATCAAATTTTCTATCATTAATTTAACCAACTTCCCATCAAGCTAGAGCTCTGAAATTTTGGGAACCGTTCTTACTTGCCTAACAATGCAATATTTAGATATTTGCGAAAAGTTATAACTAATATATCAATATTTTTTTAATAAAATTTCCTCCATATATAAACGTTGTTTTTAAAACCTTTGGTTTTATCTCAAATTATTTATATATACTTCGTAAAAATCATACTAACCATTTTAAAGTACGAGATAAATGTGTTATTGTTAATTTTTTTAAATGTTAAAAAATTTAAAGTAGCAGCCATTTTTTCAATATATATCTATCCATATATAGAGTAAATGAGAAAAAAAATTCTTATGTATTGATTTGGAGTGAAAGAAATTAGAGAAATTTTACTTTAAAAATGATTTACTGTTTAATAATAAAATGCTTTAAAATATTCGGAATTTCAAACTACGGGGATAAGTCATCATTGCCCAGTTATTCCAAATGTTTTAATTTAATTGCATCCCCAGTTATCTTTTGTACAGAAAAATAAATTATTTTCTCGATCTGTTAAGACAATTGCTTCTAATTAGTCAGGAGTTATTTTTCCAACATTCACTGAAGTTGTAACTTAACAGAGCTATAAAAATAGGAAAATAAATGAGATAAGTGCAGAAAAACAGCAACAACGCATAATTAACGAATGTCAAAATGGTGGTTTCTTAATGTTTTTTTTATTTTAATTTTTTTAAAATTTCTTTGTTTTTAATAATGTGGCAGAGAATTCTATTTCAGGGAAACTTATTTTCTCAGAAATTGGAAAATACTGATAGGAATGATTTACAAAAAACTGTTTATTGAATTCCTTTTTTATGCGTGTAGTGTTTAATTTACTCATAATTCTTTAAAAATACTGTTTAAGGAATATTCTCTTTAAACATCAAATATTGTATTTTGCTTCGGTTTTGAAATGTAGCTAATAATTCTTTAGGAAGCCTAAAATATGTTTACTTCTTTACAGATGATGAATGTAATTTGATGCCTTAAATGTAGTTTTGAAAAGAAATTAAATGCATCGACACACATAAGAATTTGTAATGGATTGAATTTCATTACATTTATGATCATTCCAAAGTTTCGTTTTGTTGTAATTTCGAAAACCGAGTCAATTGAAATTAATTGAATTAATTTAGAATTTTAATTCCTTTAGATCATGAACTGTATTTTCATTATATATTCTCCTCGGTTAAAAAGTATCACATATGATTCTTTAAAAACGCCCACTAGGAGGATATTAGCTGAGAACCATAGTATCACATGTAATATGGTTCAAAGTACTATCGCCAGTTTTTTAGTTCATCAATAGAAGCTCTTTTTCGATTTTATCAAGCCAGTTTTAGTGGCAAACATGAATTATTCACGTCGAATAAGTAAGTATTTTATAATTTTTTTTATTTAGAAATTTAATCTATTTTAAGAATATAGATTTTATATAGGGGTATATAGCAATGTTATAAGGATTAATAGATTTCAATTTGTCGTTCATAGTAAACCCTGAAGAAACTGTAAATATTGTAGTATCACATATGATAATTTGTTTTTTAGTAAGGATAAAGTTATTTTTGGTTTTACAAACAGGTACTCTTCATAGGATAGATAGGTATTTTAACGTAGATAGGTATTTTACACTGGAATTCTTTTTAGATGTGCTGTTCAATAGGGAAGTGTTTGCGACAGGAACAATTATGAAAAACAAATAAAAAGAAATGGCCATGGCATTATTGATCAAATTGTACGACATCACAAAAAATTTGCCATTCAAATGGTTTGATAACAGAGGTGTATTGTTGTTATCAATACAAAGTTCTTGTGGAAAAATGTTATCGATTGTCCAAAAAAGTAAAAAAAAAAATACATAAATAGTTATAATCCTGCAGTTGTAAAGAGTTACAATCAATTGATGAAGGGTGGTTTACAGATGACTTAGATCATTGTATCAGCAACTATTGAGTGGAAAATCTAGGACTATAAGAGTAATCTTACATACGATTGACTTTACAATGCGTAGTACTTGGATAAGATATCGTCACAAAATGGAAGCAATCGAAACACTCAAAAGGTTATCCTCGATTACTTCTCCATCTGTGTAAATGCTGCCATAACTTTGATCTAATGCGTGAAGCAATCGTGAAGTCGAATTTCCTCTATTTGCTCATCGGATGAATCGATTGAGGACAACCAACCTCCAACTAAACAAAAGTTACCTGTTTGATTGCCACATGATTCTGCAACGAAGAAAGATGAAAGACGTGGATGGAATAATGTGCGATTGAAGTCACAGAAATAAATATAAAATACCAAAATTTAATGATCTCTGTACAGTGCTAAGTCCCTGCTATAAGATATTTCTGTGCTTCAATGACAAAAGAAACTGTTTCAAGAGATTTTTTGAAACATAGATAATTCATGTCTAAATATTTGTCTAAATCTAAAATGTATTTTGAATAGAAGATTCCAATTTTTTTTTTATTTTGTAGTAGTTCAATCCTGAATTATCATATGTAATACTTGCCTCCCCCAACCCACCGCCATAACATAGAACATATTTGAACATAATATGTTAGTAATAATGAATCATAACCATTTTTGATGAAAAATAATAATTTTTTTTTGTTAGGTTTAAGGAGGTTATAGTGAGAGAGTGAATCTAAATGATTATGTCTCAAAATTAATCGTTTTAGTTTAAAAACTTTTTGCAAAATAATTATTTACATATTTGTTGGAAAAATGGTTTTTGATTAGAAAAATTTATACCTTAATACTATAATAAAATATTTTTAATATATTATTATGTATGAAAGTATGTATTTTTTAATGATTTATTGGAATACTTAATTTTATGAAGTGACTTTCTTTCCTTATGGATGAAAGAAATTCAGCAATAAATGATATATATTAATAAATGAAGCACAATTAAAAAAAATAACAAAATCTTGTGCATTAAAATTTTTATAAAATTATAATGATCTCTGGATACTTTAGTGGAAATCTTAATTTCACTATATTCAACTTATTTGATTTTAATTTGAATAGTTCAAAAGATATATATGAAACATTATGTTCTGTACTTAAATAATGAATGAAAAAGCACTCATTACTGGAAATAAAATAATTACAAAATTAACTCTGAAGTACATTAACGTAGATAATACATAATATAGATATTTGGTTAAAAGTATAAAAAAAATGTTCAATCAAAAATTCTGAATCAAAAGGTAAAGTATCAAATAGTTATTGTAAATCAATGAAAATAATCATTAATTTACATTATTATAATTTTTTTCCCAGAAGTATATTTCTGGAATTCAATAATAATATTTTTTAAGTACGTCAAGAGTTTATACTTTGAGTTTTTATTTACGTCATTGCTGAACGTTTAACTAGGTGTTGAAATAATAACAAGTTAAGTTTGTGATAGTACTATTAAGTCTTTTATTAATTTTTTTTTATGATAATACTTACTAATTAATTATCTTTCATTACATGTGTTCAGCTCATGAATATATTTTATCACTTACATAACGCAACAATATCTTTGGTAAACCAATGAATAATTTATTGATGTTTTCTTTTGTTCGTTATCCTTAATTTAATTATTAAGACACATAGAGTTATCATACTGAGTACTGAAATTTGGGATATGCCTTGTTTTTGTTTGTATTTGCTTTGAATCATGGTGTCCATTTCTTTGAAATCTTAATTATTTGGGCAATTTTTAATGATATGTATGGCCGTGCGTGATGTGAAATGGTGTATTTGTGATTAATACACTGGTGTAAGAAATTAAGAGAATTTTCATATTTTATCTACGATCTCCAGAACTACAGGACAGATTTTAATAAAATTTGGTGTGAACATAGGTTGATATAATACAAACAAAATAAATATTCAACAGTTATAATAGACACACATGTTTGTGCGTAACACTCATGGGGATCAGAAGGTCTGAAACAGCGGTTGCTGAATGCACAAAAGAAATGGGTTAAAGAGGGGTATGGTCCCCTCTTACAGCTATACACGCCTTGGAGCGTGAGGTCATACTGGAAATAAGGCAGTTTATCAGTGCCTGTGGAAATTGGTCCCACTCATTCACCAACGCTGTTTCCAGTTCCTGGATGGTTCTCGGAGGGGGGGTTGCGAGTTGCAATTGCCATTCCCAGAATTCGGTGAACAGAACGGTCCCCATTGATCCCTACTCCAGTAATGGTCTAGGCAGGCATCATGCTGGATGGCCGCACACCTTTCCACGTCTTTGACAGAGACCCTGTGACTGGTGTGAGGTATAGGGATGAGGTCTTGGAGCCCCTATGCTCGCCTTTTCCGGGGTGCAGTGGGCACCGAGTTCATCTTAATGGACGATAACGCGAGACCACATAGAGCTCTTCTGGCCGACGAATTTCTCGAGAGGGAAGATATTCACCATGAATTGTCCAGCCAGCTCTCCAAACTTCAATCTTATAGAGCATGTCTGGGACGCTCTGGGAATTGCAATTGCAACTCGCAACCCCCCTCTGAGAACCATCCAGGAACTGAAAACAGCGTTGGTGAATGAGTGGGACCAATTGCCACAGTCACTGATAAACTGCCTTATTTCCAGTATGACATCACTCTGCAAGGCGTGCATAGCTGTAAGAGGGGACCATACTCCCTATTAACCCATTTCTTTTGTGTATTCAGCAACCGCTGTTTCAGACCTTCTGATCCCCATGAGTGTTACGCACAAACATGTGTGTCTATTATAACTGTTGAACATTTATTTTGTTTGTATTATATCAACCTATGTTCACACCAAATTTTATTAAAATCTGTCCAGTAGTTTTAAAGATCGTAGATAAAATATGAAAATTCTCTTAATTTCTTACACCAGTGTAGAATCACTTCTCAGATTCAGAAGATATGTAACTAAAATAGTGTACAATAACCACGTGGCATAGTTAACTGCGTTTGCATGCCGAATAAATCACTGGATCAAAGTCATCTTGAAAATATTGGCCTATAGTCATCTGGTATTAATTTGAACTTTAAAAATTTAATGTGACTAAATAATTTTTATACAACTTTGTACCAAAGAATTGAGTAATTGCTCTTCAATCTTTATAATATTAAATTATTAATTTGAAAATGCTATTTATGTAATTTTTGTACTTATTTAAAATTTCGAAATATAGATTGATTCTCTTTACAAATTCTGCTAACTATTTAAATGTATTTTATGTATATATATATATATATACTAATCTACAATAATATTTAAATTAAAGAAAGTATTTTCTCAGAATTGTTGGTAAATATAAATTTGATTTTAAATCATTCTTAATTTTTATGATTGAATAGTTTGAACAATTTTACATCTATACACTCAAAAATATTACTCGTCGTTGATTTATAACTTTACAGTAATTGCATGACTCCTTTCGTTAATTTTAGAATTGCTGCACAAGGGAATTTCTCTGGAAATTCTTTAAACTTAAAAATAAGAACAAGAGGTAAAAAACTAATAACGAGTTGCATATTGTTTGGTAGAGTGATAGTACAATTTTTGTATCGGTTATAAAAATATTAGCTGGAGAAATAAAGTTGCAAATAGCCAAATGTATCGTGTTAGATTATGAAAAATATTGTAATATGTTGCATATCTTTAAATATGTTCTTTGAAACTCATGGATAATTAAGAATATAAGAAGAATTGTGAAACTTCATAAATTATAATCTCGAAATAATCTGTTGATGGATTGATTTATCAACGTCACACTAGAAGAAACTCGAGGGCTATTGATGATGACATAATTTTGAACCAACCTCAGTCAAGTGACGAAGTCGACATCTGAGCTGGGACCTCTGTCTTCAAACTTCTACACCATACTAAAGGGTGGAGTTTGAGCCTCGACCAGATTTAACGAGCATCAGCCTCAATTACACAACGGTTTTTAGTGGTATTGAGGCTTCAGCCCACGAATTGGTGAAAACCGCAGTCCGCGAGTCCGGGACAAGACCACTAGGCTATCGTGGCTACCTCCAGATAATTTAAAAGGTTGATTCTTTTTATGCAAACGTTTCGTTATACCGGTATTAAGCAATCTCTAACCTTGTGAAAAAAATATTTTAATATTGTATCAAATAATCGCATCATTATTTAATCCATGACAAATTAACTCAGAGAAAATGCGAATTGAGAAAAGACATTTTTTTTCGTTTTCATTATGTTCATTCTAGTGTTCAGTTTGGTGATGTTATGCGTTAATTGTTTTTCTCTTTCTAGTATGGTAAAAAATATTACAGAATCTAGTTTCAATTGTTCAAAGCCTTATTCGAATCTACAAAGTAAATCCGTATAGATCTATTATTGAGTTCGAAGAAAATGCTCAGGCTTTCGAAACAAATCACAAGAAATCAGATTAACAAATCTTAATCACTCTTTCGTCCATCGAATGTGATTAGAATTCTCAATTTCAGAGAAATGATAAGTATAAGACTGTAAGTGAATAGCAAATAACAGAGTCTAACTAAATGAATTAATATAAAACTTACAACAACTGCTGAAATAAAAAAAATAATAATCACTATAAACGGGAAGGAATATATAATAGAATTTTTCAGTATTCTCATACAACTACAGCTCAATTAATTCTTCTACTGTAATGTAATAAATCATCTCTCTTCTCAAAATCATAGTGATAATGCGTATGAAGTAGGAAAAGAACAAAATGCAGCTCATTGTAGTTCAGAGGTATCTGGATATACTTCACAAAATATATGCCTGTTCTTTGAAAGGTGTCGATTCGCTGGATTAGAATAAAATCACAAAAAATGACGTTATGTTGACAAGAATGAGCCTCATAAGAAATGATGCTCAACTGATGTAGCAAATCCTTCAAACTTTCACATTGCTAGAAATAAAAATTTCTGGATTCCCATATGATTTACCTTGGTAACAACAAATAGCTGACAAGAAGTTAGTTCTGGCTTGCGAGTGTTAAAACGTCCTTTTATCAAACAGATGAAGACATGCATAACTATTTTTTTTAAATGAATGTGTTTTCAACATTCGAGGCTATCTAGAGTCCTGTTTCATTTCACTTCCGAATAATACTTGCATTTACTGCAACATTCATTGCGTATTTGTTATATTATCGGATTTACGAGTGTCTACCTTTCTGTCTGAATTGAGATCATTTCGTCTCTTTGAGACGCATTCTTTTAATTATCCAACTTTAACAAAAATAATGCTATTTGACTGATTATCATGTTGGTCATTAGATGGAATGAAATGATTTTCGATTAATTCTTTGTATTCTAGAATCGTTAAGCAAAATTTCTATAGTTCATTCTATTCTAAGTTCTATGTATATTTAGTGCATCTATCGAATGTTTTATTACCAACTTACTGAAAACATATATATACATGCTGTTTACTTTATAAAAATTTTTAAATTACAGATTAATCAAGTTAAATGTAGATGGATTGATACGCCATTTCCGTCTAGCATCTATGAGAAAAGTGATTGATGTTACTATTCAAGGGATCGCTGGTAACGATCAACGATATAATTTTGTCACATTAGATCGCATCTTAGTGTTGTGTGATGTTGACTCTTGCTTCAGTCTTGGAGCAAATGGTGTATTCATCTGCTTACAGAAAATATCAGAGTAGCAAATTAAACATTTGTTATGAAAAGGCATTTGAACACAAATTTCTACTGTGATGGCATGGTAGAAATTATGAAGAAAAATTAGTCTCCCAAACTTTAGCATTTGTAAACATGCATGTCTATGAACTACATCATTACATTATTGTACCACATCTATAACTATTGGTCACTTTCATGTTTCGAATTAATGATTATATATTAAGTATATTTATAAATCTGAAAAATTAAGCTGTCAACTATTATTGAAATGTTCTGCAAACATATTAGCTATAGTATTCGAATTTGACATTGTCTCAAGCATGTAATTTGTGGTATCTATTATCGTGAAGCTGTGGTAAATGAGCCATTAAGCAGATGCTTTGAATTTTAGAATGCAGTGTTTTTAAGATCCGATAAAAGTCTATTTGCGGAGTAAGAAAAAAAGAATTCCAATGAGATGTTGTGTCAAATTGTAACAATACCAATTTCTATTGAATTTAAAGTCCTGATTCAGTTTTTCTTCGTTTTGAAACTTTTAACTACGAAAGAATTTCGCAGAGTTCAACGCAAATCCAATTACGGTGACAAGAATTTGAAAAAGGCCCCCATTTCTTTTCCATTCATTCTTTAGCATGCATTCTGTTCTCAGCCGGAACTACTTTTTCAG
>BMAW01078735.1:0-20466 GCA_019974015.1 Nephila pilipes | reverse complement strand
ACTGTGATCAAATAATGAGGATAATCTCTAAGATATGCTCTACTTCTAATAGATTAAGGACCAACATCCAGCTTTTAGCAGTAGCAGTACCTGACTTTAAAATTTATCCAGTCGTTCTGGGTGGTTTTAGAAGTCCTGAGTTTAGAAAGTATGTATGAAAGCTACAAAGCTTGTGGAGAATGAGAAAGAATATACGGTTTTGCTTTTAGGTATAGCTTTAACCAGTATCTGAGCTTATTATTTTGTAAATTTCATAATGTTAAACTCTTAATAATAAAACACTACATTTAAGAACTGATTATCAATGAATTGTTATCAGTCCTGCCTTGATCAGTGCAAAATATGACTTACCATAGTTTGAATTACATGAACAGTGGACTTTTCGGTACGTGTAGCGACGATAACAATTTCAGCTGTAAACTGAGCGTACCTGATACTCTTGTAAACATGAAGGTATTGCATGTTTCTTAAATCTCTGGTAAATTTAATGGTTGGAATAAGTTAACCAACCACCTTAGTATGAGGAATTATTTCGGTGTTTTGCAAATTGCTACTTGGTCCCTCACCGTAGAAGTAACTGTTCATTAAAAAATCGCCAAGTTATGGCAATTTTTAATAGCTCAAGCGGTTGGTCTAAACTGCATTATCACCAAGTAACTTTAATTGAATAAAATGATCATTTGAAAACAGCTAACATTATATCTCCTCTACAGTTCAAAAAATGTATTTGAACTTGAGTGGCTGAATAAAAAGAATTTTATTAACAATTGAAGATTTGAACAAGATATATATATATATATAGAGAGAGAGAGAGAGAGAGTATGAGTGAGTAATAGTAGGAATTTAAGAATATCATTTTTCTTTGTGCGGATTATTATTATGAGATAGTTACTGGGCGAATGACACATCTGAATAAACATTTAGTTTCGGTCGAAACATTATTTTGTCGGTCCAAACAGGGAAGGAACACAAATATAGGATATTACTATGAATTTTCTAGAACGAATTCAAACAGTCAAAGTGCGCTCGTGAATTGAGAGGCAGAGTTTTTCAAAGAGCAGAAAATATTCACGAAGATACATGACTGAATAATGAGGTTTTGCCAACCAAATAAGTGCTGTACAAGTTACAATTTTCCTTGAAAACGAAAAATGAAAGTATTATTAAAAAATAATGAGCAAGTTGCAAAGAAAAGAGTTATAAAATTGAGATCACATTTTAAAAGTGACCATTCTTTATTTGATGAATACAAATTAGTTCTAAAGAATTATCTTTCGGAAAATATCACAGAGCGTATTCCAGTTAACGAAGAAAATTTGAAGCAAAATACATTTTATGTATCACATAGGGCAGTAATACGTGCTGATAAGGTGACAAGTAAATTAAGAATACATTTGGATACATTGCATCACGCATAAGCAGTTATCATTAAATGATTGAGCAATACGTAACTGAACGAAGCAATTAGCGAAATTGTCAGGTCTATCTCTCAAAGCACTCGTGTAAGTCTAGTCTAGTATTAATTCCAATAAAGCAGAGCAGTTTGTTTGAAGGCAGAAAGAGAGATGCTGCCAATTATGAAATTTGGTTAAATGTGTCAAAAGAAATAACTGTTTTATAAAGAGTGTTATTTCTGAAGTATAGACTGCATTGCATACATCATGTTTTGGATAAATTATTATAAAGTTTTATTCTTATATATTATTTACTTTACTATCCAGTTATTGAAAAAAATTTTAAAAATATGAAAATGAAGTTCAAAATATTACAAATTGGTTAATGACCTACTATTCATGACATTTGTCTCTGAAAGTTTCTTACCTTTTCGAAATATTTAAATGAAGGTGAAAAAAGACAGAAAAAAGCAAATTGAATTATTTAAGAAGAAATTTAAAATTGGAGAATTTAGCTAACTATTATACTCATTAATTGTATCCTGTCTGATGACTGTTTATCAATGGCGCTCTTAGAAGAAACACGAAGAATATTGGTGAATAGTTTCATAAATTTAAACTTTGGTCACATGACAATAATGGCATAAGACCTGACCTCCCCCCCTCCCCAATTTCAAACTACCACTCCACGACAACTGAAGGACAGAAATCCATTACAGATTTAAAATGTATCAGACTTAATACACGACACATATTTTGTGGCATCTGGATTA
Organism: Nephila pilipes; assembly: GCA_019974015.1. NCBI lineage: Eukaryota > Metazoa > Arthropoda > Arachnida > Araneae > Nephilidae > Nephila > Nephila pilipes. The sequence goes on along the minus strand of BMAW01078735.1, from coordinate 18,299 downwards.
GAATCCACGATTAGATAAAAACAAGGCCTAGCGTGAGTTAGCGACTATGACCACTCGATTACCACGTGCTAATTGTATTCTAAGCAGTTATTTAAAAAAAAATGCGGTTTTAAATTTTATAAAAAATATTATAAGATACATAAGATTTTTAATATTGAAATTTATAACTTATGTAGAGTAAAAATTTCTTTTTTTTAAAAAATATTTATTATTAGGTCATTCGAAAAGATTTGGTTATAACATTAATTTACACAATAAAAAATGATTTCAAAATTTTTTCTTATCTTGAACATTTTAAAGTTATTCCTAACTCTATGCCATTAAATTTAATTATTCTAATACTGCTCTGTAATAAACAAATACATTTTAACATTTTTAAGAACTTTGAATGTACTTGTAACTTTATTTTTTATATGTAAGAGATTAACAATTTAAAAATAGCATTGGAGAAAAATAAACTCAATCAAAGAAGTATCTACACGACGCATTGCAGTAATATTTTTTACTTAAAAAAGTTTATTTAATCCAAACTTTAATGATGGAGAAATATATAATTGGATTTTAATGTAAACATTAAAATTAAAATATTTTAATTTACTGCTTTTATTATTCAAAAGATTTTGTAAAACTATGATTAAAAAGTTTTTTTTTTCTTTAAAAAACAAGTATTTAATTTTCTAACAAAAAATTAATTATCTGGAATGAAAGATGATATTTTAAGAAGCAAAACAAATTATTTGAAAATTCCTCATTAAAAATCTATTTTAGTTATGCACTTTGGTAAGCTAACAAAATAATTATAGGTACTACAATTTCTTTCATTTCTCAATGAGGACAGTGAACTAAAATATTTTTATTATAATCAAATTTTGTGTCTGTCAGACTAGATGTCAGTATACATACAGTAATCGATTAGCAATGATTAAATAAATAGTTTATATTTCTAAAGTAGATACTTAAAATAAATATCTGTGAAGAAAAATGTAAATCTAATTTTTACCTTGAATGCTGAATAAATTTCTTGCAGTATACAATTTTTTTTATACAAACCCAATTCAAATTCCTAATTACAAAATGTAAACGGAGCAAATATTGATAAAACCATTATTTAAAAAGTGCTTTTGGAACTTAAAAAGTATTTGATTGAAAAACGTTAATTAAATAGAAACTAATAAATTAACTTTCATAGATTGTTTGTTGAAGTATTCAGTCTTTATTTAATTTATATTCCTCGGATCTCAATTAATTAATAATATACAGATGTGATATATTCAATATTTAAAAGAAAACTATTTAAACTTAAAATGAATACAATTTTCAATATTCCTTATTAAGCTATATTTTTTTTTAAATGTTTAAAGTTGTTAAAAATAAATAAAATTAATGCTATTGGCAACGTCAAATCATGATTTTGGTTTTTGGAAATTGTGAAAATTGCGTTTATGATTTATGTTTGAAAAGATATGTGCAAATAAATGTGATGTTCTGAAAGCAAGTAATCTTGATGAATAACCTGTAATACAGTACAATGTAAAAATTTCTCTTACTTTTACATGTTTTCTTTTTTCCGATCCTAGAACTGCAGTTTTATTGATAATTTTTAACGCAAGATCTTATAATTACTGAATTATGTGAATGTAGAAATGAGTACTGTAAAAAGTACTTAATATTTCTATGGTAAGGTGACTAATCATCCTCCTTTTTCAAACATGACAGTCCTGTTGTAGGTTCTGTCCTATTTCAAAAAGTGTCCTCCTTCATGCGCCCCTAACGAATCTGATCATCTCTATTCAGAGATTCCCACGCCAAACTGCTATGCAAGTTTTGAATACAAAAAACTCTTAACTTTAGATGGTTCATTCAAACTCCTGAAACAGTGCGTGTTTTACAATTATTTCAACCTCTCCGTTTATATTTTTAAGCTTAGACAAATGTCCAAAAATTCAGGCTTCTTAGTCAATTATGAATAATCGGAGATCAATGTATTTTATACATAATTAGTACCATATTTTCCACAAAACGATTCAAACTATTGAAAGTGAATTTATTTCAGCTACAGAAGTTAGTTTTAGTTTGAACGATTTTGTCCTTCAGTATAAATCAGGATTTGAAGAAAAATTTACTCCTTTAATAATAAAAAGAGAAAATCATCAAAACTTATACGAATCAACTCCAAGGATATTAGAAAAGTGTAGCAAAGAAGTTTAAAATTTTTACTGAACATCTTTCCAATATTTCGAAGAATAGTCTAAAACAGAGATCGCAGGAAATAACAATTTTTAATGGGGTTTTTGGACTTGATCGCATGTAAATTGTTCAGATATTGAAAATTGTGTTGAGGTTTTAATGACGGAAATGCTTGATGTTTAAATCTATGACAATTGTCTGTTTGAAGAAATTAGAAAACAGAATGTATATTTAAATTCTGATCAATTAGAACAATGGGAAAATCAATATGCTGATTGAAAAAAAATTAACCATTTCAAAAATAAACACATTTCATATGAAAATTAAATTATTCTTATTGAATCAACGTTGTGCTGTCCTGAAAATAATGCAGCAGTTGAAAGAGTTTTTTCAACTGGTGATGAGTTTTGGATTAATGAGAAATCAAGATTGAATTTTGATACTCTAATTGCAGCACTTAACGTAAAATACAATATGAAGGATATTTATTGCTCCGAAATTTCCACTACATTGTTAGAAAATGGTATATTGACAAAAATATTCATTCAATACATAAATACTCGTTTAATTAAATAATTAAAATTGATGTAAGCTTAATTAGTGTATTTTTGTTTGAATTAATAAAATGTTTGATTTATTTATACTGTACTAATTTCTTAATATTTTTGTCCTCCTTTTAATTTTAAAAATATTGATCACCCTATATACGGTTTTTGAAATTTACACTACAATACGTTACTTTGAGTAATTCTGAAAGTTACATTACAATACATTGATTAGATGGTCTCTGAAAGGTACAATACAAAATATTACATTTCGTTGCTTAGGTGTAATAAGTTGATTATTTTAAATCAAGTGTCGTGTATCAATATTTTTATTGAAAATTTCGCATATTGACCTAGAATTCTAAGGAAAAACAAAAGAAATAATAATAAACGATGAGAAAAATATTTTGTTGAATATAAAATGATATCAGTATAGCATGATACTATCACTAATCACCTGATGGAAATTTATATTATTTGATTATTAATGTATTATAGTGAAAATATTTTTAGGTTTGATAAAAAGTTTATTAAGGTATCCGACTAGTTTGAAAAAGCGTTATTTGAAGAAAATTTCGACTTTTTTTCTGATTGTAAATTAAAGTCCAACTTTTCAAGATTCCATAACAGTCTTTATTTTTACTTTAGTTATGTTAGGTAGAACTCAAGATATAGCTTTTTTAATGATGCGTAGTAGTTGAAAACGAAACCGGAAATAGTGACATTTAAGACCGGATGAACACGATTTATTCTTTTTTAAGATATTATTGCTCTAAAATAATGTTTTAAAGCCTTAATTTTAATTTTTTGCTTACTAAGCCTTAGTTTATTTCTAATTATTTCTAGCCATTTTGTTGTAGATGATTGGCAACTGTGTTTTCGACTATCGCTAATGTTTGTTTACATTTTTGGTTCGTGTTATTTCGCTTATTGTTAGTTTTTTTCCTATATTTGTATTCATTACTTTCAGTTCTTTCTTTGTTTGAAAATAAATTTAAATTAATTCTTTTTTCAAAATATGAGTAGAAGTGGTTCATATAATGCGTTAAAAAAGTTTTAAAGAAACCAAAACACTTGTACTTTATATGATTCAGCATGTCAAGGAGAGAAGACTGCAAATGAAATGATGCTACAACAGAGTAGTAAACCTGAACATGATGAAAAGTATTCATTAGGTTATTTAACTAGGAACTTAAACATTGATTGACAAACTTAATTTTCAGTATAATTTCCATAAAGTGAATTTTTCCATGCAGTTCTGTGGCAAATAGTACCAAAAAAAGTATTTGTTGAGAACTACGCATTGTGTTTGGTACTTACATTAGTGTTGTAATATTTAATAAAAGATTTGATGGTTTATTATGCATATTAAATGAAATTCGCATTATTTATTCATATAATAATGTACAAGGACAAACAGTATTTGATATTGAGTGCATTGAAGTGTTACAATGGTAATCACTGTCAACAGCAAACATTTCCAGTAAGAAAGACAATAATGTAAAAAGAAGCGCAATAATGGAAGAAAAATATGGAATAATGCCCTATAAAATTGAAGAATGTTAAGCTATTTAGTTTTTAATTTAAATATACAAACATATTTTAAATGTGTGGTTTTTTTAATAAATTTTCACACAATTTTTGCTCGAAAAATAGAGTATCTCCATAACAATCAGCCTAAATTAAATGAAATTTGGTACAAATATTTTAAAAAACCCTCAGAGTATTACCAACCACAGATTTAGATACATTTACATTTAATCATATTTTATAGTTACTTTCGGATTAAAACATTAATTAATTTTGATGAAAAATCATAATGTCAATTTCAAATGCTTATGCAAAAATCATTAATGTCAACTTCGAATACTTATGTAATACTTTTTTTTTTAATTATATCTTAACATGCACTGCGTGGCACTTCATACCGATTGTGAAGTATATATATATATATAAAATAACATTTTATTATGCCCATTATTTTTTAAATTATGTTGTTTTTCTTGTTATTGAAAATTTCGCTAGGATTTCATAAAAGGCATTTTTTTTTTCAAAACCTAGAGGTAATAGTTACATGTATATATTTATATACATTCAAATGTTTGTGATATTATATGTCTGTTTCTATTGTTTGTTATTATAAAATTTTCCTGATTGTCAATTTTTGAAAATTAGGCTGTAATACATGTCAGATGTGTTTCGAAGAATTAAAAAGGCTCCCACTACCATTAACAAAAACTTCCACAAGAGGCTTAGGTCCATTAGAAAAAAAAGAAACACCAATACTGCAGATTAGGAAAGTATAACATATAAAACTGTAGAATTTTAAGTTATTTCTGTAATATTAACTTTAAGTAACAGATGAATATATTTTTTAAATGTGTTTTTTGAAGAATTAATTTTTCACCAAAAGTCATGCACGAAAAACGTATCTCCAAAGCATTGCAACTAAATTCAATACAATTTGGTATACATATTTAATAAGTCCTTAGGAGTGTAATAAACCTCAGGTTTTAAGATAGTTAAATTTAGACATATTTTACAGTCTTTTTCGGTCCAAAACATATAGTAATTTTGATAAAAAATCAAAAACATCAACTTCGAATCCTTATAAAATATTTATTTTTGAAATTAATTGTTTTTTCTGAAATCAGAACTTTACAGGAAGTAAAAAGTATAAGTATGAAGTAAAAAACCATTATGTATATTATTTATTTAATTATGCTCTTTTTCTTAACGTTGTAAATTTTTCTGAAATTTCATTAAAAAACACTTTATTTCAAAAACTAGAGATTGTATATGTACATAAAAATAATTTTATTGCTTTTTGAGTCTATTTTTATAATTTGACACTAAAAGACTCTTCTTGAAAAGCATTTTTTAATTTTAATCGCAGCACAAACGAAGAACTATTCACTTATTTAACCTCAAGCCCTCCGGTCCACCTCTTATATTGTTGTCGCTAGATTTGGGTCTGAATCCCGAGCCGGAAAAAAAAATGGGTGATCTAGACCAAAGAATCTCTTCCAAAGTAACTTTAAGAGAAACATTTCTATTTGTCTCAAAAACGACGTGTGATTTTTACATATGATTCAACATCACGATTTTTAGATCACTTTCTCAACTCCTGTTGAAACAATCATAATATTTAAATCTTATTTTCATGATTTTAACATTATTTAAAAGACTTAAGTTTATGAATTGAATTAATTAATTAATGTATACCAACATCATTATTAAAAGCAACACGACGTTCTTGGCTTTGATTGATTGATTGCTTACTAACGTCACACTGGGAAGCAACATGAAGGCTAACACCTGAGCTGGTATCCTCCCTCTCCTAACTTCCACACCATTGGAAGGACATGAGGCACCGACAGATTTAACGTGCACAAACTGTACTACACAGAGGGTCTTTAGTGGCATGAGGATTCGAACCCACGACTAGTCGGAACCACTAGTCGTGAGTCCACAACCGTGACTACTAGGTCACCGTGGCCATCGGACGCAAATTACTTACATTGTAGCGTGCGGGATTAATAAGAAGTATAAAATTCAAAAATGAAATAACACATTTATGGTCAGAAATGCATTACTTTTCATCCAAGCTTCGTAAATATATTTTAAGTTAGTTGTAGGCTCTATCTATTAATATAAATAACTTATTTTCTCAATCATATCACATTTTCTTAACTTAGCTTCCTTTTTCAATGCGTATATGTTTTTCTGTTTTTCAAGCATTCACTATTCTCATCCACAGAGCATCTAAATAGAAATCAATCCTGCTAACATGGTTTCTTGCACCATTTTACAATGTGCCTGTTCCTTACAATTTTACAATGTCCTTACAAAAGAATATGTCCCATTAAATAGCGCCATTACGTTACAAGTTGTTAATTTTTCAGTGTTTTATATTTTCAATATCTACACATCATATATTTCTAGAACTCTTATTTATTATAAAAATAAACTTAATATCTCTAGGTACAGAAAAATAGCAAAATTAACATTCAACACCACAAAAATATTTCTCAAGGGAAGGAACACACGAACTGAACAACTGGAGTCTCTGAGAAGAGTGTTGATTGTGATATTAGAGAAACAGGCTCGTTTCTCATTTATCGATTCGTAACTTAAGGCAAAAAAATTCGTCATATTAGCTTGTATCTTAGATAGCTCTTGCCAATAAGCACAATGCCATAATAAACGTATTATGTAAAGCCATTCATATTTGGTTCTTACAAGTGTTAGTTTATTTAAGGAGCTCCACCTTCGTTGAAGAATTACTTGGTTCTATAAAATAAATCACATTGGTGCTAATCTATTTTTGATGTTCTGTACAATCACAGTTTCCGTCATGTTGATTTTAAGAGTCTGCTACGACTTTCAGTGTCGAAAAAATAAATTTGGATAGGAATGCGTTGTTTGACGAGTAAAATTATGATTCTAGCTGTGATTTCACTTTACTGGGAAGTTTTGTGTGTTTAAGGGTGATCTTCAATAGTTCCAGCCTCGAGTTTGGACCCTTTTCTAGGGTTCCCCTTATCACAGAGTACCCCTCCTGCGTGTGTCAATGAAACAATTTCTCAAATGTGCACGTTGCAGGGAATTTGAATAAATATTTTGTTATGTTTTCTTCCACACTCTTGAGAAAAGTAATTATATCACGAGTATCATCAAAATATTTAACTGGAAAAATTGGCAAGGAAGCTTCGGATCCTACTTCAGGGGTGGTGAGCGTTGATTGCCATTCTAAAGTCCCATTATTATTTCCTTCATTTCTTATTGTAAATATTAATTATATAGTCGATAAACTACACATGCAAATGAAGAAAAAGTCAGCAACAGAAGAGATAGTCAAATTCTTTTATTCTGGTATTCACACAATCAATATTTAACATTAGCCTACGTTATTAGTGGGAGAGAAGCCCTAACTACATGCGTCTGATTAAATATTTAGAAAACTAATTAATCTTCCTCTTTTGAGTTACTAACATTATATAGATGTATATTAAATTACTTCCAAGGGACCTGACTCATCATAGATCAAATATTGATGTTTCACTTAATAATTTTTGCACACTATCTTTATTAAGTTTTAAACTACCAACCCAATATTACATTCTTCGTTAATTATATATTTCCATCTCCTCAGGTCTATTCATTATACTTCAGTAATTCTAATATAATATACATTTGTCACTTTTCATTTATTGGTAGGGACTTTCATACGAAAAAATTACAATTAAATATGCTGAAAGTGATAGCTGAAGAAAAAAAAGTGGTAGATTCCTTGTCACAGCTCGTAATCGTAAATGAAACGTGGTTTATCGAGGTGTCCAAATGATTTATAGTGGAACTTCGATAAAGTTTTGAACTCTAAGAGAAACCAAAATTACTTTCTAAGCCATTCTACCTCCCTGGACAGAAACTAATTACAAACAAAAAAAAAACATAATGACTAGATCTAAAAGCGTTACTGTATGGTTATGAGTATACGCAAATTTGAATTAATTTCCTTTCTTATTAAATGACTGAATGCTCCCAAATTTATTAAAGCTGCAATCAGCCTGTACTATTGAAATTGTAATCCACAGACAAAATTTATATTTTTGGAATAAAATACATTTCATTCGAGTAAAACAAAGACTTGGGGCAAAACCTCAAAAAATGTAAGAAACTTAAAAAATGTAATATACGAAGCATCAAACATTATAGAAACACGATACCTAAAATAATTTAATGCAAAAAAATTAAATAAGCTAGTTGTTGCCGCCACTTTTGAATCATTTCAGGAGATGGAGTTTCAAACTGTTTGAGGAAGTCGAGAAGACGCTATCAGGTTTAAATAGAGATTACTCTTTAATTGGCTTGTTTTATTATTCAACTAAATTAGTCTATATCAGTCAATACAACTACAGGACAATTCTGACACAGAAATATAAAGTCATCTTACATCTTTTTCTAATTGTATGACTACAAGGGATCGCATTTAGAGCAATATACATTAATATAAACACACACATATATGAATACATGCGACATAAATAACATAATATTGGCAACTATATGTATGACTGATCTAGTCAAATATTCCCAAAAATATGACTCTTAACACAGAGTTTGTAAATAAAGTTAATCGTTGTCCTGACTACCCCACATGATCAACCAGACAATTTATATAATTTATTACTCGTATTTTAGTTTCTTTTCAAGAAATTTCTTCAGTTTTTTCCACAGATTTAATTATTGCTTGATGTTGGTGTTTATGACAAGATTTCTTTTTACAAGATATGCATGAATAGATGATTCTCCATTCCTTTAAAGTGGAGGAGGACAATATCTCCATGTTTGTCTTGTTCATGTTTATTTATTTATTTATTGTATTTGCGATTTTATACATATTTGTATAAGACTCTAGTTCATAAAGTCGGACGTTATAGATTTATTTAAGTGCTTCATTTTATAATAATTTCCCGAGTATCATTTGCGCAAAAGCCATTTTCAGATACTTTTTGGCTTATAAAGTAGAACTAATCAACAATATGGATTAAAACAGGTTTAGAAACAGCGTTAAGCAGAATAATGTCGACTTTGGTTAAACTACACTAGATCATAATTTAAAGTGGCTTTTCACCTAAAATGATTATAACGATGTTAGTTTTATTTATTTTTGGTGTTTTATTCATAATATTCTCTTTCTAAATCAGTGATATTAAAGAATGAGAATCTTCTTTTACAAAAATTTCTGACAAGAATAAAATTCACATGAAAACTCGCTGTTAATTTTAATAAGCCCTTTTATAGCCCTACTACATTATTTAAGAATCAGACAGAGAGAGAAAAGGAAAGTAACTATAAATGTGTACCCATTTCTTAAAATCTTGTATTTCTTGGTTGTAGAAAAATAACAGTAAAATGAAACGGCCGTCTATTAAATTGCAGTTAGAAACAAGAAATATATACCTACCTTAAAGCCGATGAGTTATATTGGTAAGCATATGGAAATCACAAAAGGAAAATATGAAGTTGAATTGCTTTGATATACCTTGAGGTTAAAAAAAAAGTTCAGAGATTTATTATTTGTCCATTAATTTCATTTTTAAAGACTAACAATGACATTAGTTTTCATAATGAAGAATATTATTAAAAATGTTATTAGACAAAAACTTTCTCTGATATTAATAATGATGAATTTATAAGAGCGCATCATTATATGTTCAAAACGTCAAAAACCAACAACAAGAAATGTAACCGGGAACAATTTATTTCTGGATTCGTACGCTTCAAATTTAATAAAAGTCCTTACAAAGCATATTTTGTTCAATGCTATATCATTCAAAACATTTATTCGGATTTCACCAACTGTGAAATAATTTATTTTTAATATTTCTATAGGGAGATAAAAGCTTTTATTTTTTTTGTCCCTATAATTTATTCTACATTTTCAGTCTTACTATAACAGAGAGGGTAAGTCACATGTGTGTGAGAGAGAAAAGAAAAGGAAAATACTATAACAACCAATTTACTGGAAAACAAAAAACCTAACCGTTATTTTTCCATTAGAGGTGGTGACTGTTTACTTGTTAGTTATAGTCGAAATAATTGGTTCTATACTGGTTCTATTCTATTCAATTTCGCAAGTAAAAATTTAGTGCTATTTGTTTTCTAAGTGATCTAAGTACTTGAAATTGAAACTGTTAAGAGTGACGTGGTTATTTATCAGTCTTGATAAAGATTTTTTTCTTCTTTTGGTGAATTAACTGTTCTGTACCTTTACAGAAATTTTAAAATAATTGTGTAAAGTTCTGAATCATAATTTTTTAGCAAGTTATTGCATTACTGAAAAATACAATAATATTCACAATTAAGATACACATATTTAGTCGAATTCCTTTGAAAAGAACTGAACGAATTGTAAAATTAATGATCTTAAACAAACATAAGCCTTTTTAGTGTCTATTCCATAAACGTAATATACCGACTGCACATTTAAAGTAGAAATCAACAAATTTCGACCAAACAACTATTTCTAACTCCGGCCTTAGGTTAATATTATTTTTACATGAAAAAAATTAAAAATAATCAAATTACGTACTCTAACCATTGACTCAAATAAAGCGATTGAATGATAGGAAAAGAAGAGTTCTTTTTAACACACAGAATATTATGCCCTCATGAAATAAAAACTACAAACAGTGCTTTTATATAGGTCAGGGACTGTAACACAACAGTCGATAGTTGAGTGGAGAATAATGATTGGATATAGAATAAATATGACAGTTTGCTTAGTTTTGCTTTAGTGGCGCGCATGATGTTATATTTCACGGCGCTCAGCTATTATTGTTCTTTTCATTTTATTCATTACTCGCAGTTTCCACGTCACTCTCATGACCAAATGTGAAGAGAAAAGAAGACGTTCAATGTATTAACTTAAAAGCTGATGGGATTATGAAGAATTACGCTACAGAAGTACTTGACAACATATGATGCTAATTATGTTTTGACACAAAACTGTGAGAAAAAACAGATTTATGTCGTCATTACCATACTTAATGCGTAGAACAACGCAGAGTGGCCACGGTAACCTAGTGGTCATGCTCGTGGACGTATTTTCAGCAGTTTTGTAGAGACGTGGGTGCCAATAAGGCCTGCTGTGTAGCTGGGATTGATGCACGTTAAATCTGTCTCAAAGTTCTCCCGTTTACTTAGTGTGAAGTTAAGAGAGGGAAGTACCAGCTCAGATGTGATCCTCTTCATTTCACCACGGTTCAAAATTACGAGGTTCATACTCATGCTGCTTTTAGTATGTTGTTAATAAAACCAATCATTCAATCACTCATAGCAATGTAAAATCCTTACAGAAAATCAAAGAATTCTAAAAAAGGAATGCTTCAACATAATGGCTATTTACATGCTTCAACATAATGGCTATTTTCAACATAATGCTATTTATAAGTTGACTTAAATTACTGCTGCATTATATTTAGCGAACAAAAAATATAATGCAGCAGTAATTTAAGTCAACTTATAAATAGCTCCTTTATTAGCCATGGCGGGGTGACCAATTACCTATAGGGAATTTCTTAAATTATGTTTACTAGTGGCAATTAGAGAAATGTGCCAAGACAAAAGAGATTAGTTTCAATTTGTTAATATTTCAACACAGAAGAGTGTTATAATAGTAGGAGATATGAAGAGCCTCATCAAAAGACAATGAAAGAAGAAAAAATAGAAAAATCACTTCGATTTAACTGAGTCTCGATAAGTTGAAGACAGTATTGATACTACCAAAGAAATATGCTCAGAAAAAATAGGGCTTTTTCCGATATGTCTCTTGACACGAAAAAGTGCTATTAGAGTTAGAGACATCACAATCCAATGAAAAGAAAAAAAACAAACACAAAATTAAGTTATTTCTTTGGCACTTGATGAGTCTATGTACATTATTAATATTGTCAATTCTTTACTGCTTGATTGAAGTTTCAATACTTAATAACTTGTAAGGAACAACAATAGACAAAATTATCTTCAAGAAAGTCCAGAGAATGTTCCCATAGTACAATTTTCATTAGAATCCTTCAAAATGTGGTACAATTGAAAGTGATAAAAATGTGAGCGGAACACACACACACTAGAAAATGGTTAGTTGCACAAACTTTAAGGCTCATGAAGAAGTTAACTCCCACAGTTCATCGTGTTATTCATCAGTAAGTTGTTTGTGATAAATATCTTCACATCTCTCTTGTGTAATCATTTACTACGAGTAGATGACTACACAAGAGGAGTCTGTTTACTTAAGAACGGCCGTTTGTATACTGTTCTCTTTAGCACACAGAAAAGAGAGCGGTATACAAATGGCCGAAGAAGGATTCATGATGTACGGAACATTGATAATGGATTAGGAACCTGTGGGAGACCATTATATTTATTACAGATTAATATTAACCACCGATTCTTGAAGTCCTTTATCTGCGGAGAGCCAGGGCTACATGTCCTTTAAGATTAAAAAAATCGACCGGTGTGTCAGCGGGGGTTTGATGATTTAGGTAGTCATTATGCTAATAGCATATGCATCCTAGGTGACAAATGTTTTGTGAAAGCTGTGTGGTATATGGATGAAATTTTGGAGCCTTATGTTAGTATTCTTAGGCATGTAGTTGATTTTCAGTTAATTTTTATAGAATACAAATTTCGTCCATACAGGGCTTCAGCAACCATCGTATTTCTGGAAAGTGAGAATATTTGTAGTGGGGATTTCCAAGTCTTATGTGTAGATCTTAATCTGATTTTTAGGTTATCTTGGAAGTGTAATTTTAATTCGACCATCCCTTCTAGAACCTGGAAACGACATTAATGGACCAGTGGGATATTTTTGTCCACTGGTAGACTGAGATATGGCGCTACCTAATATACATTTCCGTTTTACTCTTACTGATTACAAAAGAGAAATATAAACTGAGTCATTTCTAGCATGACTTCACGTTCTGAGAGCCGCGTAATTGTAAAATAGTGTATATGAACTATTTTTTATTTCGACACTCTTTTAGACTTTCCTCAAGACCGTATATATGATAAAGCATGTGAGCCGTAACTATTCATTTTTATTATAGCTACGTAAACGTTATAGCTTCGTATAATTCATTTTTATTATAGCTACGTATATAAGTACCTAATTTCATTTAGGAGATAATTCACTAAAAATAAGACTTCTACTAATTTTGAACATTGGTGTGTATAATACTGTTCAACTTCAGTAGTACTGAACAGTTTATAGTACTATGATTCAATTATATATCTATTTCATGTACACAAGTGTATATAAAAATCTGTCTCATTTACAAAATATTAATTGTTCTTTTATCAATTTTTAACTAAAGTTAACATACAAATTTTGTCAAACAACCTAATATGTATTTCCGTTTTACTTTTACTCTCGTTAAATTAAGCTTCAATCTTTATTCACAACACTTTCTTTTTTCTCCGCGTGACATAACAGGTGGTGTAAATGTTAATATTTCATATCGAAAACTGATTATTTTGCTTATGAAGTTCTTAAAACTCATTTAATTTTATAGGAGAAATTCGTAAGGGTAAAAAAAAATTATGTTATCCGCGAAAAGATGTGACGTTGGGCTATTCGCAATTTTCTCTTCACTAAAATCGGGGACTTTATCACTATTTTAATTGCATAATATTACAATTTCTTCTCAACCCAAATGAAATGTGATTAGGTTAATTAGACGAAGATAATAGTGAAGTGATTTGGAAAAAGTGATATATAAATGAAATAGGAATGAGAGGAGATAGAGAATACAACTTACTGTTAGAGTTTCATAATTAAAAGGAGTCGCGTTATTAGATTTGTGGATTGAAGCGAATTCTAGTTGAAGTATAAGATAAAAAATAATCTGTTTATGTGAAATGATTGAACAGAATGAGTGATTTGGTAAGCTAAGTGTTCATATTTCAATCATAATCTAGGATTGGATAATTGTTGCCATAAATGTGATTCAAGAGAGCTTTATCTTACCTATTCTTGTAGAATTGATTAGATGTTTTATCTTGCTCTGAAGTGTCTCAATTTCAGTCAGTGTTTATCGATCAACTAATATATTACACTGAGCTATGGTGAAAGAGCTGAATAATGAAGAAAGAGCATTGCAAAGACAGTTTCAAATTCTTACGGGATATTTAAATGCAAATTCTGATAATAATTTTGCATACATTTCCAACACTAACAAAGCTCTTTTTATTTTTGCAAATATTATAAATGTTATGCTGAAACTTTTGGAAATACAAAAAAATAATTCCCCTATGACTAAAGCGTCTACTACAACACATTATTTGTACCATTAGTATTTTTATGAAAGATGTAAATTTACAAATGTCGTAGAGCGTTACATATGTAGCTGAGATTGTATCATGTTGTTTCAATGTTAACTGGTGATTTTATTGGAGCATGTGAAATGTATGACCAAGCTGAGCGGAGCAGTCGTTGAGAGATTCACTCTAAATTAAATGCTTCATGTTAACATTTGTTTGGTGTGATTGTGATTGCTTATTAACGTAGCACGGAAAACCTACGCAATGTCTAGGGCTATTGGTGAGAGATCTCGTAATTTGACGTGTTCTTTGATTTAGACATAAAATGATGGAGGAGAGAAAAATTTAAATATTTGTTGATAAAGATGAGGCCCGAAATAGCGAAATATTACCAGAATTCTCCGGAAACGAATCATCCTAATTTAACAAGTATTTCAGACTCCATGAAAGGAAGCACAAATCACTCTAGCAATCCCACTTTCATCTAAAAAATGGAAGCCTTTGAGGAATTTTGTTTCAATACACTTAGTTAGAAACTCTAATAAGTAAGAAAATTAATAAAAAAAGGAAAGGTAAATGATAACACAGTTGTAAAACATATTGAAAATAATAGCCTGCATGAAAATATTTTTGCATGATACAAAATAAAGAATGACCCTATAATCCAGTTGAATTTTGAGGACTTTCGAATTCAAATGCAAATGCAGAATAATAGGAATCCTGCACATTAGATTCGCTGAGGCACAGTAAGTCTTCATCTGGTGTAGTAAAGGAGTAAATAAATGTGAAGTCATATATCGATGGCAGAGATCCCACTTCAACAGTAAGTTTAGCAAGTCTTTAGACAGACAAGAATGGCGTTCTAAGCAATCTACCTTTGTTTTAATTAAATTTTCATACTTTGAAATGCTTAACTGAAACTGATGAAAATGTGAATAGTGTATAAATATTTTATACTAAGTGAATTGGAATAAGTCGTTGATATGCATAATGATTATACACAGAATTTATATTTGAAGGAATTGTAGAAATGCAAGTTGTTCTTTTCCATCGTAGCATCATTTCTCTACCAAAGATTTTAGGAGAACAATTTATCAATTCACAAAAAACAATCAAATGAATAGATATTTCATCAATCTTCTTTCTTAATTTGAATCTAAACATTCTGAAAATAATTTAAGACTAGTAAGTGGATTGTAGGTTGAGCATGATGAATTGGGTTTTGATTGATTGCTTACCTATAAACAACACAAAGGGCTTTTAGCAATGGAACTCATAATTTTGAACCTTGGTTAAGAAACAAGGACGGCATCAACGTTGGAACCTCCCTCTTCAAACTTCTACACCCTGCCACATTGTAGAACTTAGAGCCTCGACAAAGAGAAAAAAAATTAATTCATATTAAATACATTAGAAATAATTCAGAATTATTTAGCATTTCGCGAAATAAATAATTAGATAACTACAATGATGGATCAGATTGTTTTAAATGCATATAATGTGAGGTTTACTACATAAAATTAAAATGTTTGAATCATCATATTTTATAAATAAATTTCAAAGAACAATAAAATCCTAAAAAATTAATGAAATATACTGTCAACAAATTTCAGATCTTAAGTAAAAAATGACAAAATAAATTCAAGTAATGTGGGTAAAACAAGAAACATAATATATTTTAAATATTTTTTCTAACACTGAACATGATTAAAAATTTCCGAAACAGATGAAAGAAAAAATCAGCTGAGAGTAAAGTTATTGTACATTTGAAAAAACGAAAATAAAAGAAAAAGTGGCAGCACAAAAATCAAAAGTCTTTATAAATGCATTAATTTCCCGTTCAAAAGTAATTCAAAAAGCATTAAATTGAGCTCAAGAATATTAAAATATTCAATGAAACAAAATGAAAACATTCTAGGTCATTAATAAAAGCATCGATGTATCATCCTTTCTTCAAAAACAGAGATTAGTATGTCACAGCAGCAGATAACTTTCTTTTCTCTGAAGGTAATTAACGGCATTAGGTTAATGAGAAATGTATTTTTCTTCTGTAATAAATTTGCTAATCTGAATTTTAAATTATTTGAACATCAGCGTTGCTGTATTTGGATCACCCAATGTATCTCTCCCCCAATCCATTAAGAATTTTGCAAGAGGATATGTAATTATATAAGATTGAATTAATTGCTGTGGTTAAAATTGAATTCTCACTTCCATATGTAATTTCCACATTTATTATTTTAGTCTTCAAGGCCTTTTCCGCTTATATGACAAGTACTCGTAAACGATCTTTAACAACAAAGAACAGTTTAGTTTACCTGAGACGCGGTTTTCAAACTTAGTTCACTGTTTTTCTAACTTCAGTGAACTATATTTGAGACAGTTTTTATATAGAGGCAAATGAAATGATATATTCACGTGCACATATAGACTCTTCTTGCACCTGAAACCGATATGATTTCTATGTATAATTAGCTTTTAACTTTGTTTCTAGGTGTCAATGATGTACTTGTACTCTGTGAATTTGATCTCGAAACTCCGTTTCTAGTAAATCTTACAATCGAGTCAATGTTTCGTTAATGTTTGGCATGTTAATGCACTGATTTAATGTTTGGCATGTTAATGCACTGATTTAATGTTTGGCATGTTTTAAAATGTTTATTCATTTGGAATAGAAACA
Organism: Nephila pilipes; assembly: GCA_019974015.1. Taxonomy (NCBI): domain Eukaryota; kingdom Metazoa; phylum Arthropoda; class Arachnida; order Araneae; family Nephilidae; genus Nephila; species Nephila pilipes. The sequence goes on along the minus strand of BMAW01078735.1, from coordinate 1,061 downwards.
AAATATATTTTTGTCACAATAACTTATTATGAGTACCCAAATCAGACTGACGCTGATTTTTTTTATAAATTTAATTTAACACTATTCACATGTTTAGTTAAATCAGTTTAAAATAATACCTACATAATAATTTTTTTGTATTTGACAAAGGGCGTTGCCTTTCATTCAAGAAAAATTCGATTATTGCTTGCAGCTCACAAAAACTGCATTGGGACATTTCTACATCTAAATCAGCCGAAAATATAATTATTTAGTACAAATATGCATTATAATATGGTTAGACAGTTTCTCTAATCTCTTGAATGGACTCGTGAAATTGATAATGTTTGATCGCATATGATCTGACACGATTAACAGTTGATATGACTGGCCTTAAAACTTCAGACATATCCAAGCATTTTCCGCACCCAGGGTGTTGATTATTGATATAATGTATTTTTAACAGTTTTGACCCTTTTGTCATTTTTTACGGTCTTCGATACGAGATCAAATACACCTTTATTTTTTTTCCTCTCATATGTTTGCCTCTATCATTTGTGACATACTTCAATGGTTTGCATAGAAGACTGTTTTAAACAACATTTTCATTTACGTAAAAAATCTTTTCCAGCAATCGAGCCGTGAATTCTATGGGAACGCCATTATCTCTTCTCCCACTTCATAATTTTTACGAATCTCTCGATTAAAAAAATAACACCTGAGAAGCATCTAAAAGAGTTGTGGATTAATCCAATCCAAAAAGAAGCACTCTAAGTGCTAAATTTTGTCGCGTGTGTCAGACAATTGAGATAGTATATTTTCTACAATATTATCTTTTCTTAGAACCATAATCATTGCTGAGAAAGCGATGTTCTTAAATAAATTAGCTTTTGCTGCTATTATATTTTCTTTCATTTTAATTATGCAATCCCTGATTAATTTACCATCAGTGTATGATTTCTTACATTTTGCTATTAAATGATTCCCCCCAAAACTAGCACGAAATATTAATTGCACTTTAGCACTTACTTTGTCCAATAATAATTGTTGAGATTTCATAATCCCGTTTTAAAGATGCAGCT
>BMAW01078728.1:3421-21409 GCA_019974015.1 Nephila pilipes | reverse complement strand
AAATTGAAAAAGAAGTAAGAATAAAAATAAAACTGAAAAGATATATTTTTTATGTAAAAAATATAAAAATTAAAAATTTTAAATGTAAAAAATTTTTTTTTTTTTTTTTTTTTTTTTTTTTATATAAAGTGTGAGGACGATTAAATTTCATTTCATTTCAATATCGGAATACATTATTTCAATATTTCAATATATTATTTTGTTACATTTCATTTCAATAATTTTCATATAGAGAATTATAGATCTATATAAAAATTATTGAAATAAAATGTAGCTTTTAAATATTCAGTCTCCTTTCTAAAATGTGTATGCCTGAAATCAAAAAATAAATAAATGTTTTCTAATTGTCATATGACAATTATTTTGTGCTTTATTGCCCATGCTAAAAATTGTATTATTTATAATCAACCGAAAAAGGATGAAACATTTATTTGAAAAGCAGTCATTTGACTATAACCGGTAGAAATAGGTATATACTAGCGTTTTTTTTTTTTTTTTTTTTTTTTTTTTTAAGTATGTGACGTTTTTAAACATGGCAGCTGCAGTGTGCAACTGTCGCCATTTCTCATTCCAGGTGCATTTAATACCCATATCTATCAATTAGTCATACTCCAACATGGAAGCATTAATCTATGTTTGCTCACATTTAAAATGCTTTATACCTTTGCCTTGCTCCCATCCAGTGACTGAAATTGCGCACGCGCTCCATGGATACTCTCCTGCTTTCCTACTACTCAAAGCCTTATCTTGGCTCATACACAACCTTTTTTTTTTAACTAAGCAACTGCGCTTGCGCGACAGTTCCAATTTTATTTGGGCAACTCTTATAAAAAACAATTCAAATTATTAAACATGGCTTCCTTAATTTTTCACTGACAAAGTTAAACAAGTAACTCTACAATAAGTTTCTAGAGGCCGTTGAAACATATTTCCGAACAAAAATAATACATGATTTTGCAAAAATACAACATTCAAATAATATTGTACAGAATTTATCATATCTTATTCATTATTTATCATGTTTTATCCAGAAAATCAATATATAAAAATTTTCAACAGATCCCAATAGATTTAATTAAAACAAAAATATGTTTAAAGGAACAGAAATGGCACTACCTTAGAACTTTTCAACGATATATAGAACTCCTAATCCCTTTTTTTCAAGAATACACTTTTTTTATGGTAGATGTTTTTGTGTTTTAATATACATAATTTTAAGATAGGACGCTCTTTTTGGTTTAAATAACTTCCTTATTTTTTCTTCATCTTTTTTTTTCTCAAAGCATGTTCCTTAATTATCACATTACAATTGATTTAAATTACACACTTAGTTTTGACGAACTTAATTCGCTTCGAAATTCGTTTCACAAACCGACCCTAAGAAATCATTCCTTTTTAAATTAATGAAAAATGAATTGATTCATTCAAATTACAGAGACGAGACATCTTTAACTTTTTCAAGGGTTATATTTAAAAAAGGTAATGAAATGAAAGAAATAATTAAAGAAGCCTTCATTATAAAACTACTGACACAAAGGTAAACACTCAAAAATTGTTTTATAGTTGATTCATGCATTTTGAATTTTCTATGGATAACTGGGTACAGATGGTTAAATCTTGAAATGAGGAAGAACATTACAAGAAGACTGCCTTTTAGCGTGGTATAGCCACACTAATGATCCACCAACTAGTTCTTTATTTCGTGTCCACAAACAATTTTTTTTAACCTTTTTTATAATATGAACCCCTAGAGTATTTAAAACAGTTACTCATTTAGTTACATCGGTTGCCTTTATTCTCTTTTCGTTCATAAGAATGCTAGAAATGATAAACTTCGTAAGCCAATTGACGTGGTGAGATTAAAAATACGAATCATCATGGTCCATGTTAAGCTATCATTTTAAACAGTAATTCGATTACATTTCCTATCACTCGCATTTGCTATTTTTTGCAAAGTAGAATGAAGGCTGAATGAGATCAAAATATGTATAACAAATCCATGAAAAAGAGGAGTGAATGACGTTTAAATTGTGCTAGTGAAAGCACAACTTAGTTTTCAATGTGAAATGTACGCGAAAATAAGCATAGTTGTTGAACTGAAGCAAGATCTGACAGAAAATCATATTCGAAAGCCGTTTGTTTCACTGACAGAGCTGTTCATGAATCTGTGACTATATAATAACGTTTAATATGCTACTAAACGAGTCTGTTGGTTTATTCTGCACATTAAAATATTTAGCGTTTTTTCATAATCTAATCTATTTGAAAAATTAATTTAATTTAAATTTTGGGGATAGTAAGACATTTAATAAAATTATCTTTTTTGAAATAAAATGGAGTATGTTTATCTTTTTTAGTATTTGTTTCAACACATCAATCAAAAATCTTTTAATAAAGAAGTAATGTAACATACAAATTTATAATACAATGGCTATAATATAATAGGTTTCTTAGAATTGAAAACTTTCGTTTAATTAATGATATGACTTTGTTGATATGTAAGAATAGCTTAGATCTCAAAACAAGATATATAATCAGAGCTACTAGTTGGGATGGGAATATCTATCCAATCTTGTAACTCCTTAATAATATTCATCTAAAAGCTGCTACTTTTATTAAATATATTTTGCAATGGATAGATTCGTAAGGGAAGTACTAAAATAATTTTTAGAGCTAAATATTATTAGCTTAAATTTCTAAACTTATTGCTTGTTCGACTACTCTAATAGTTTTGAGTACATGTTATGCATTAATCCAGATAAATATTGAAAAGTATAATCAATTATTTACACACATTGAAATTCTTACTTTAGACAATTCTATCAAAAACTTTATATTAGTTTAGTAAGAAATAATAAATATAGAATTCAAAATTGACATATTTATAAATATATATATATATATATATATATATATATATATAGCACAGTATATTTTGTCCCTGATTCTTACAAATCAGTAAATTTATTTCTTAAATTTATATCAGAAACTAAAACATAGTATTAAAACCAATATATAATCTCTAAGTTAAAACTGCTTTCCATTTTATTTAATGTTCATTTTCAATAACAGAAATATTTAAAATTAATACAAATTCTTTTCAACATTATGAATGCACTGTTTTTTTAACAAAACAATAAGAAAATATAATGAGATTAATCATAATACCACTAGAAAAGTTTAATACTTTGTAAGAAACATTAATTTTTAGTTTAATCTGAAACTAAAAAAGAAAAGAAAATATGAAACTTTAGTATTATGATGGCAATTAGGAATTTCTTTAATCATCAAGAACGCCTTAACATATAATTTTTTAAGACTCATTTTTTTATTTTAACAATAAAAGAATAAGTGAAGACTTTATTAATATGAAATAATATTATAAAAGCGGCTTTTATATATAAATTTTTAAGGGAGTGAACCATTTTCAGAAATGAAGTCTTACAATTTCAGATTCTTTTTCCATATAAAAGAAATTTATTCTGTGACTATACTACAAAAACAAGCATTAATGCAATTCTTCTTAAATACTTTAAAATTTAGAAAATAAAAATGTAAAAAGGTTTTCATATTTAAGAAAATTTTAATAAATAAAGGTATCTCGCTTCAAACAACGGAATGTCGCAAGTCTTATTAAACACATAATATTACTATTATTTAAGAGACTATAATTTTCACCAAACAGAATTGCAGTTTATTTCTGAGAGAAATGCTTTCCAGTTCTACTATTCATTAAAAATCAAAATATTACTTTTGTAACTATTTTAAATGTATTTTAAAATAATATTAAGATTATTAATTTCGGTCATTCGTTTTTGAAATATATTGGATAGACTATAAATAAAATTCTAAGGAAAGTAGAACAATTTTCAACTGAAATGATTTTTATTTGATTGTGAATATTTATGATAGAGTTTCATCATCTTTTTTTTTTGTCCAATAAACGGCTCAAAATTTCATCCTTTTAAATGAATGAAAGTTATTTATTCTGAAGCATTTAGATACCGTTCTTTCAAACATAGTAAGCTAATGGGTTTGAAAAATCATTAATCGTAAGAATGATTTATATTCATTATTAAATATTTCCTAAAAATCACCAACTAAATAATTTCTAGAAATAATTTTTTAGAATTTTTATAGCTTAAAAATTTAAGAATATTGACTCCATGTTCATAATTAAAATGTAGAAAAGAAAAATGCCAACAATTTTATATAGTGATTTTGAATTCAATATTTACTTATTTGAATAGAGGAGTATACATAACGTAATTTTTTTTTTAAAAAAATATTTCTTTATTCCAAGAAACTATTGCGAAGAAACATGAGATATTTACTGAATGCCAACTTAATGGATACATTAAAAAAGCTTTGTAAATAACATCTTTTTGTACATCTGTCTTAAACATTTTTATTCTTAGATTTATTTTAAAATTTAAGAAATAATTTTTTCCATATGTTTAAGCTTTTACATTAGATACATCATTGAGAATTCATTTTTACAGAAATATACAATAATCTGAATGATTACTGGATTTTTACTCACATGATTAATCATACACTTAACCATTTAATAGGATTTTACATAACAATTTACTCAAATTTACAGCAGGTCATATTTAAATAATTTAATTTTTATGGTTCTTTAAAATATATTGTTTAGTATATTAAAAATAAATACCTTTTATCCAATTTATATAATTCAGTTTATGTATATATATATATATATATATATATATATATGTGTGTGTGTGTGTATGAATGTATACATATAAGTGTGTGTGTTTGTGTAAATTTATAATAATGTCATTGAAAATATAATTTAATTTCCTAATTTTCTCATTCTTTAACATAAAAGTAAAGAGTAAATTCCTATTTTTTGATCCAATTCCACATTATTCTTTTATTTATTAGTTCACTCTCTTATAAAATTCACTGAATCAATTTTCACATAGTCATAAGTATGTGGTAAATAATTCCTACTAGATTGATAGAGGTTATTAATATCCCTCAATATATCCTTTCATCTTATATCATGTGAGTATCACGTGATTTGGAAATATTCCGAGTAATTCCTATTATAAATTAACCTGCACGGTAAAAATTCGTGTTCTTCTGTACTCTTCTGATGCAACCCTGACGACGGAGCTGTGTATCTTGCCTTCTTCGCTTAAATTAGGGTTGCAATGTAATCCTATCTCCTAGCGGTGCATTCTGGGTAACGATCTTGCAACGCTAAAGTTGTCTACAGTTTCAGTATTTTTTCTTCTGCTTCCCATCTCAGGTCTACCCAATGTAAATCTTTGGATTTTAGCATTCTCTAGTGGAGTGAGGGGTTTTGTACCAGGTTAAGAAGGCTGACCTAAATGAAACTCTCTTAAAATTTGACATTGATGTCTTTGCCATTACAAAGGCAAATTTTACTAATGAATAGTTGAAAAAGTTCCCCTTTTTCAGAGTAAGTGACTTATCTTTACCTAAATTTAGAGAAGTTGCCAGCGGTATCTTAGTACGAAGTCTAACAACTGAAGTAACTAAACGAAGTCTTACAACTGATTTTGAGGTTGCTAAAACTATGGGAGAAAATATAGGTAAGAGTGAAATTGTTAAAGTTAATGTGCGGGAAAAAAAGTACAAGCTGGTTTCTGTAAACATAGAACAACAAATGTTCAAGTTACTGATTTATTCAGATTACTAAAGATACATTGGATAAAAGAAACATTATGACTGTTGTATTTGTTGGTTTTAAGTGTGCATATAATTCCATTTGCTAGGAAAAACTCTTACAAAAAGTACAGATTTTTGGCATTGCATCAAATATGATTAACTGGTTTCGATATTTTCTTGGTCAAAGGACATGTAAAGTGAAATACGAAAATGAAATTTCAAAATATTTCAACTTACAAACCGGACACCCCAGGGAGCAGTAAGCAGTTGTTTACTATTTAATATCTATATCAATGATCTAATTAAATTCTTAAATGAAATAGGTGGCATTAAATGTCTTCTATTTGCAGGTGACTTACTCAATTACCCAAGGATCTAGACTCAATCACCCAAGAAAAATGCAGAGACTTTTATTAAGTAGACACTTAACAGGGCATTGAATGTGTTTTCAGAGTAGTGTGGTCAAATAATATGACTGTTAACTTTGATAAAATGACTATGCAATCTATTTCTACACATCAACTACACATCAACCTTTTTGTCCTGAATTGAAATATAGAAATAACACTATTTTATACAGAGATACTTTTACTTATATAGGTGTATTGTTTGATAGGAAGTTGCTTTGGAAACAACATATCGTAGTTTCGGAGAGTTTTTCAAGGCGATTGACTATTTTGAAGCGATTGGCAGGAGTCAATTGGGGTAGTTCCCAATCCATTCTCAATACTACTTATAAAACCTTTATATTGCCGATTATGACATACTGTTGAGAACCACTTAGAACAATCTCTAATTCCCTGCTTAATAATCTTGAAACCTTACAGAACCAAACATTAAGGTTTATTACTGGAACAGTGAAATCCACGCCTATTGAGACAATGATGTTTTTAACAAAAATCAAGCCTATTCAAAATATTATATAAGAAAGAGCTTCATTACTCTATGAAAAATTAATGAGACTTGAGGATACTTATTGGAGGAATTATCAGTTCGATAATAGAAACCTCAAAACCCAGGAGGGTTTTGTTCTGAGGATCTAACCTCATAGATAACTCTTCGATTGTCAGTATGAAATACAACTACCAGCAAAACCTAGAAATCCCTTTGATCTATTTAGAGTTGAGAGAAGCTTGAATTTGACTCAGTTTGTATCAAAAGGGCTGTTTCTCCGGATGTACTAAAGTGCATTGTCTTAGAGACTATTAAGACTAAATATCTTAAAATTGAGTGGCTACGGATTTATACAGATGGTTCACAGTTTTCAAAACATCAGAACGTTGGAACCGGTGTTTACTCAGAACTATTTTCCTTCTATGCACCTTTTGGAAATTACAGTAGTGTCTTTGATGGAAAGTGGAGGTAATACTCATCGCTCTTAAACAGTTTGCCAATAGTATAAATTAAAAATGTAGTACTACGGTCAGATTCACAAGCTCCAATTCAATCCATCAGTTCCATTCAGGCTCTGCTATCAAAAGAAGTTCCCCAATGTCAATAGCTGCTACTTTTGTTGAAGTTTAATCAAAACCGAGTTGTATTGCAACGGATTTCTGTCCACTGCAATTTTTATGGCAATGAGCAGGCAGACTTCCTTTCCCCAAAGGGTGCTATGTTGATGCACTGTACAAAACGAGAAACCTCTTTTCCCAGCGCTAAGTTATCTCTTAAATAAACAATGTGTTCGACTTGCTAGGATGAACTCTTATCTAAAATATAAACCAAATATGGAAGAAATAATTCTCTTTTAGATATACCTAATAAACCTAGACGGGAGGCAGTGGCTGCTTTTTATATATTTATCGAAATCATTGCCTTGCTGCTCATCTGTATCGCATTGGCATCCTTACCGAGGCTACCTGCTCCCTGTGTGACAAAAGGAATGAACCTACGGATAAATATCACTTGCGTAGATGTGGAGTTCTCCACAGAGATATGGAATGCTCGAGATATTGGGAGGCGAGAGGACTTTTGGGGCGATAAGCTATGGTCATCTCTTGAAATTTCCGATGGTATTTTTGCTTATGTTTCTTTGTATATTTCCTTTGTTTGTTTGTTCCTATTTTTGTTCATAACACCAGCTATTGGAAATAAGAAACCGTTTGAATTATGTATACTTATTGCATCTCTCTCTCAGCAGAAATAAATAAACAATCTTAAGCGAACATATGTGTTCTTATTAAACCTTACAAATGATATTTTATGCCCTTGTCGGGCTTTAAAATTAAAAAAAAGAAACATGCAAGAAAACATTGTTATTGTATATTTATACCGTCAAAAGGGCATTTTATACAAATATAAGCAAATATTAAGATTTTCCACGAAATATGGTAACTGAAAAAAATAAATACATTGTAAACTGAGAGTGATGCAGAATATAACTTTATCTAGCGAATAAATTATTGTTTTGATAATATAGCGTTTACGTAATAAGCTATGGTAGCTTGAGTTCTGAAAACTGAAAACTTCTTTGAAAGTTATTGTAAGTTTCTCTTTATTACAATGTAAATACACTTCTGCTCAGTATAAAATTTCAATAATAGTTTATTCTATGTATATGTATTTGAAAATAATACGAGTCTGTATAAATTTTCAGATTCACACACCGATCCTTAACATTTTGAGAGATAATGTTTTGCAGTAATAAAAAAAAATGTAGTTTTTATAACCTTTCCTGAGAAATTCGTGATTAAATAATATTAAAAGAGCTGTCACTTAGCTTCCTAACAAGTTAGAGACAAAATTCAAACAAATTTGCAAAGATAAAAGTCTGAATTTTAATATGAATTTAAAAATAAAATATATCTATCTCGACCAAATACTGTGTTTTGAAGACACATGTCACATTAAAATCTGGATATAGATTTCCGGAAAGCCCTAATATATATCAGCATATAATTTGTGAAATTATTAGTCATAACCGTCTACAGTTTTTCGTAGAGTATATAATGTTTTATTTAAAACAATTAATGATATTTTTGTTTACATAACATCATTCTGCTGAAATAGATTAATAAGCGCACCTTGTCTCATGGGATTATAAATCAATTATAAATAATTTAATTTCGCTCAAAAAAGACAATTCTCATACTCGTACGTCATATTAAATCCATCTACATAAAATTAATTTCATTCAAATAATTTAGTTATCAAACAAATTCTATCAAATTCTCTTACGTTTCTGTGCACAACAACAGACTTGCTTTTTTAATCAGTTTCATTGTAATTTGATCTTTAAAACTAAGTACACTTTTGATCTATTTTGAGTGTAATTAAGATTAATGAAGCATTAATATTAAAACATTTCGTTTCGAGTACTTTATTACCCTTTTTAAAAATATACTTTTGCGCTGTGCATATTTACTCGCCATCAAAACGCGATGTAATTAATACCTCTTGAATATAAATGAATATTTATGAATTTCCAGAGTGTTATCAGTAACTCGTCACAAAAGTCCCACATTTTTTTAAAAGAACCAAAAAATGTTGCTCAATTAAATTTCATTTCTTAGTCTCTTAAAATAATCACGCGAACACTCAAAGAGTTAATGTAGGAAAAATACTAGCTTGAAAATGTTAATGTCTCAAATAAACATCACTTTTTTTTTTGGTACTTATGAGACTCAATTTTTCATGTGTTCTAATTAACTCTCGCCTACCGAACAGTAATGTCTAGAGCATTTTCGAAAGGTCCTTGTTACTGAAAAACTATGAATTTGGCACAGCAAAAAAAAGAAAATCGCACTAATTTTATGGTTACATTGCGGTACTGACAGTTTTAACGAATTCAGACACTGTCTATAACAAAAGGTAAAATGTATTGAGTTGTATGTACGGATTATTCGTCAAAGGGTATAAATGCACTTCATGGTAGATTGATGTTTTTTATGCGGATTCTCTTTAGATTTGAGGTTGATAACGCTGTAAAAACAAAACTTTGCCTACCATATATATCGACAGCTCCGATCTCTTTAAATCGAAACTTATAATTTTAATATTACATACTATATTGAGAGATATTATTATGCTAATGTCAACCTTTGAGACATAAAGTTGCAAGCATTTTATAGTACATTTTTAGTAAATTAAAAGATATGACTTTCGAAAACTATCAGGTTTTTGATATTCTATGGTGACAGTGATTAAGTTGTCCAATGTGCAATCCTATGAACTGGTAGTAGCAATGGTGCAAGCATAAAGGAACGAGAATTGAACTATCTGAGTTTCAAGTTCTTCCGCTATTTGCTTTCTGTTAAATCCTTCAAAAGTCGAGTTTGAATAAATACATTATTCTTGGAAATGACTTTGTCAATCTTTCTGTGCACGATATTCCTCATCTCTGAGTGTGTCAGGAACTGAATTCTAGTTAAGGTATTGGGCACCATTGATTACAAACTTTTAAAAGCTTGAACATCTTTGTAACGGAAAAAATTCGAAGAAGATAACTTCAAGATATGGAGATAATAATACAGATTTAAATTCCCGTCATTTCAATACAATTTAAGAACTATATTTTTCTCTTTTTCATCTCAAAATGAAATAATACAAAACTCATGATGAATTGATTATTCATAAGAACACTTTGACCCTTAATTAGCAGGTGAGATAAAGGCTGTGGTAGAAAATACTAAATAAAATATTAATATATAAAATATAGTTTCAGTTCTAGTTATATATATATATATATATATATAAATTCCATCAATCAATAACCCCGAGACAACCCAGAGGATGTACTGTAGTAAACCAGTAACCAGGTCTTCTGAATACCTAACTTACGAAGCTGTCAAAGAAATTTAAGTCGATCGGACCGACAAACGATTGATCAGGTTGAGAAAAGTCGACTAGAGTTTGTTTAAAAAATGGAAAAACCAGTTTCGTGTTCTGATAAGCATTGTTTTTAATGGGTAAAAACACCGTACGAAACAATGGATTTAGAAAAATGTTACCGTGGATCTTGTCCATCAAAAGCAACGATTTGTCGGTGGTTTTGCGCGAATTCCCGTGGTCGTGCAAAGACAAATCAGTAGTTTTCCTATAATTATAATGAATAGGAAAAATATATGAGATAACAAAAGGGATTAGGTAGGGATTGAGATGACAGACTCAAGGAGTATTATGAAATGGTTTGTAAGTGACAAAACGTTTTTATGATCGACAAGGTAGATTCCGAGATGACAATTTCAGTGGATATGCATATTTAACGACAAAGGCTTGTTTCAGAAGTGAGTTTGAATATTTATGGCTAGTTTAGATGCAACAAAAAGATTTCTTGAGAAAAGAAAAAAATTGGGAAAAAATGCATTCAATTTAGACTAGGTTTTAAGATCCATGTGTTGTATATAGTATGTATATATATTTCTATATATATATATATATAACACATGGGATATTAACTCAGTCAACATTGAAAGCATTTTTGAGCAAATTTTTTTATGTCCATCAACATAACACCTTTGTTAACTCACCTTTAGGTGATAATCATTCCAACCTTTCTCAAATCTTTTTTTTGTCAAAAAAAAAATTTTTTTTTTTTTTTTTTTCGCACGAAATCTTTTTTTGTTGCAGGTAATGGACTGATAAACAGCTTTCTAATCATCGACATGTGTGCTGTTTTGTTCCATCGAAAGCAACACTGCAAGTAGCTGGAAAAAATCTCACGGAGCTTCATTTACGATCTTTCATTATAATTTTACTCTCCTCCCTCCGGTAGTTGCATCACCTGTTTTCTGAATTTTTTATATTCTGTATGATTTAAAGAAATGTTAAATTTTGCTAACTATAATTTAGTTTATTATTCCATAGCATTTATTGTGGTCAAAATTAAAATAGCGAAAGTTATTCCAGTAGATTGCATCACCATTTTTCGACGACGACCATTTTTTTCTTACCAACACTAATATTTATCGAGTTAATAATGTTCTAGGAGTGAGTACAGTACATCAAAATATGATAATAAAATTCTCTCACCTCTTATCGAAGTTTTGTGAGTGACAAAATTTATTTTCATTGAAAAAATTAAAGATTTTTTATTGTAAACTATGCAAATTAATAATAATTTAGTAGAATATGTTTATAAGAAATAGATTAAGATATTACAATCATTTTCACAAACTTTATCTTTTTTTTTGTTGTAATCCACTTCAATGTTGAAGAGTATTTCAGGACAGAAATAATGAACAGCCAGGATAGTTTCAGGGTGGAAACATTATTTAATGCTCGATACGATCCACAGCTGAACAGGACACAAATACATAAAATAAAACACAGATTCACGAACATACGACTACATCGTTCTGTACCAAGTCTTTGCTAGGTTGCTTTCGCTGGTCGATCCTACTCGCCAAAAAGAACATGTGGCATATCTGGCTACCGTTTAATAGTTACATGGAAGGTAGTGGTAAATCACAGTGTTACATCCTCCCCCTACACTTCCGAAAGCCGTCTCGGCGAGGTGGTGTAATATCAGGCATGGCATTCTCTCCAGCAGTTCCTCGAGGAGGCAATGGTTGCTTTCGAGGTCTTCCTCTTCTCCTGAGAGGCACTACAGGAGATTGGGTCTCTGTGTTAGTGTTACTTAAAAAAGGAGTTAAAGCCGATGCATGGTAAACACCTAAAGGTTCATCAGGTTTGTCACAACTGGCTAACACAAAGGTAGTAGGAGATCTCTGGGATAGCACAATGTAGGGCCCATCTTTCCTAGGCATCAATTTTGCACTTCTATCTTGGCTTGCTTTACTCAGTGGGTGAAGCTTTACCCAGACTAGATCATTAGTTTTACAGACAGGACTTGGCTTACGAGATTTGTCTGCAAATGTTTTTTGACGATCTTGATTCTTCTCAATATTTTCTTTAATTTGTGACATATATCCTGCAAAACGCTTTAAATAGGGTGTGAATTCCGGTACAAAATTATCATTATGGATGATAGACCGAAGATCAGTACTTACGTGATCCAAAGTTCGTAATTCTCTGGCGAAGGTTAGGTACGCTGCCGTATGATCTGTGGACTCACATTTTGCAGTATTCATTGCAAACCTAATAGCTGGTAACTTTTCATTATGTTTCTGGATTCTAGATAATTTCTGTTCTTTATTCCTCGGTTCAGAATCAAACTTTTCCTGTTCAGACTGATGTTGTCTTCCATCAACAATTTTCACTGCTTTTTCTTCAATACTGGTATCCTGTAACCCTATAGCTTCGGGTAATTTTTCCTTCTCCTTCTGAATTTCGGTAAACTTCTCGTCCCTTTCTTTCAATTCAGATTCAAACTTTTCCTGCTGAGACTGAAATCGTTTTTCATAGTACTCTTGTTTTCTTCTATTGTTTTCAATTATTAATTTTTCTAATCTTAATTTTTCTCGTTCAAATTCCTTTTCTAACTTTTTTTCTCTTTCAATCCTCTCCCTTTCTAACTTTATTTCTCTTTCTTTAATTATATTATCTAACATGTCTTTGACAAACTGCTCATTATCCATAAAGAATGTGCATGTAGTGATTTTGTCATGTAAGTCGATGATTTTATCATCAGAAGTAACAGAAACTTTTAATTCTATTGCTAAGTTGTAAAGATCAATCTTCTTGCCTCTCGAGAGAAATGCCATTTTATCTGATACAATTATCTAAATGCAAGTTTTTTTTTTTTGTAAGCTTAAAATTATAAGTTCAGTTAGTTTTCCCAATTAACTAATTAAGAATTAAATACTCATTAAACAACTACCTTCCTTGTAGCAGAAATATAACTAATAGAAAATTTCACATGGAAGTGCACATAAACAAAATTATTCCACATATATAGATTTTGAGAAAACCTAAATAAAATTTTCATGAAATTCAAGAGTACAATAAAGTATAAAATAAAGCATGAAAAACAGTTACATGTTGAAACAGTTGAAATTATATATCATGTGATACTAAGAATATAGAATTGCTTATTATACAAAAACATTTACAAAGCTAAATGCAAAAAATTATGAGTTGTTATGATAAAAGAAATATAATATTCTGAAAACACTTAATTTCTACACATCATATAATCAGAATATAAATAATCAGTTGCCAGAATGCTTAACAATCATTCATTTATAAGCAACAGTGTCAAAAACAGTGACATTCTTATCATTCTAACCAAATTATATTATAATACTTTTTAATATTTAAAATATGCTTATTACAATTTATTACAATTGATAGACCAATATAGTTTAAACAACTTTAGTGAAAACACAAAATAAAATTTTAAGAAACTGGTGCAGAAAAAAATCAATTAACCCACAATAAATATACACAAGGAACGAGATCTTTAAAATCACACAAAAATAGAATTTTCTGAAAACTATAAATATAACAAGTATGGAAAGAGTAAAATAACTAGATTTGAAACATTATATAAATCAAAGTATGATTATTGCAAACAAGGATTTTCACTCACGCACAGAAATATCGGATGTTATTTCTTCCACACAAATCGAGTACTTCACACAAAAGACGATGAATTCGAATTCTTACTTTAAAATATCTTGGGTGATATTTCTTCTATTTTACGTTAAATATCGGATGATATTTTTTTTTCCAAATATAAATCACGCAATCTTCCACTTTAAATATCGGATGATATTTCTTCTATTTCACTTTAAATATTGGATGATAGTTCTTCAAATGTAAATCCCACAATCTTTCAATTTAAATATCGGATATTTCTTCTATTCCATTTTAAATATCGGATGATATTTCTTCAAATATAAATCAAGCAATTTTCACTTTAAATATCGGATGATATTTCTTCAAATAAAACAAAAGTGCACTTTACATAGCACTTTCAAAATAAGTGTCGGGGCGACACACACAGAAACTTCTACACACGTAGTGAGCCGATCAAGGGAAAAAAAATGTCCGACGAGTCAGGCCACACGTTCGGGCGCCAATGTAATCCTTTTCCAATGTTGAAATTATTTCAGGACGAAATAATGAACAGCCAGGATGGTTTCAGGAACAAACATTATTTAATGCTCGATACGATCCACAACACAAGACAGGATACAAATACATAAATAAAACACAGATTCACGAACATGACTACATCGTTCTTCATACCAAGTCTTTCGCCTTCGATTGCGCTTGCGCTCGCTAGTCGTCCTGCTCGCCAAAAAGAACATGTGGCGCCATCTGGCTACCGTTTAATAGTTACATGGAAGGTAGTGGTAAATCACAGTGTTACAGTTATTAAATATTGCTTAAAATTAATAAAAAAATTTGTAACTTAATTTCTTTGAAATTATAAAATATTTAAAGCGTAATTCCTCAGTATAGAAATAATTGTCTGATTTATAAACTTATACAGAATTAGGAAATTGGATGGCGAAAGAGGGATTTTGATAACGTTAATTTCTTCTGACGTAAAATAATATTTTGATGTTACTTTTCAATTTATTTTCATTCTATGGGAAAAGCGAAGAAACGCAATTTAAAGTCTGAAGAGAGCAATGCAATTTTGTAGGAGCTAATGATAATTTTTAACAATGAAAGACCTAAGCAAGGTATTATAGCGGCTACTGAAAAGAAACGATCATCCAGAACTGTTGATGATGTCACAGTAGACACCAAGAGATCTAAAGATGTATAGAACTTTCAGTTGTGTTGTCAACCTTCCAACATTAACATCTTGGATTTAGGAATATGTAATTCCATACAAGGAATGCAACATCAAGTAGCGGCTGTCAACCAAGTTATTTAAGATGTTTACTCTCCATTTAATGTGTTTAACTTGAAAATATATAAAAAACGAGGATTTTTTTCAACTTTGCAGCAATGAAGGAAGGAACTATATAAGTTGGTGAGTGAAATTATTATTCAATCTGGCACACATCAGAAAGGTATTACTTCGACCTCAAAATATTGTTCCGGAATTCATTACTTGAGCCAAAGAATTCATTCATGTGGCGCATGAAGGAATAAATAATTTTAAAATTAAATAGCATAGGTTGTGGAGGGTTATTCATTAAGTCTATAGAAAAATATAGAAAAACAAAATTATTTTGGATAGTTTTTATTTATTTTCAACATTACTTCCTTTTAACTCTTTACATTTTCCCAAGCTTTTCTCCAACTTTTTAGGAATCGAGACTATATCAAAGATTTCTATTGCGCCGTTGGTAATAGCTGTAAATAGCTAGTCATGTGTTGAGTAGAATAAAGTGATGTGTTGATATTTTCAGTCTAATTTAATACCGACGAGTGCACTACAATTTGGTGCCGAAAAATACTCGGGTGAGTCATACTAAACTTGTTTGTTTAAACTTCCGATACGAACCCGAATTATAATGTCAATTGTTGAAAATACAGTTTAGCTCATCCACTTGGCTCGATTTCAAAAATTGCCAAACTTGGCGATTTATTTTGACTGTACGTTAAGTTCGCGGAGCGGACCAGGGTAGCCATATTTGGCAAAATACCGTCAAATAATTCCTGTCGCCTAGGGTGGTTGGGCTAAACTACATTCCAACCGTTTAATTTACCGGATGAATTAAAAAAACAAGCCAATACTTCAACTATGTCACTTGTCTTGCAATGGCAAAGTTGGAAGAGCATCGGCGTAGAATCTTCATTTCTTCGGATCGAATCTCGTCGAAGCATAAATTTTTTTATTTGATTTTCAAATAATTATTATTAGCTTTATAGGGGAGAAAAAATTTCTTTTATATAAGATATTTAGAAGGATATAAATTTAGGAATAAATACCGTCAGTGACGAAGCGTGTCGAATGCTGGAAAAAACTTCTTTTGCCACTTAATACTGCGATTCTGTCATATGTATATACATATTTGTATATTAATTGTAATTATTTAAAAAAAAAGTAATTTAAATAAAAAATTTCTTTGTTGAACTAAGTAGGAATTGACTTAATTTTTTTTATATTAATTGTTCTTGATTTCTTTACTCAACCGGTGCTATAACGATGCATAATATTCTTCAATTACAATTTTTCCTTTTTCTTAGTAATCGATGTAGATAATTCCTCGTACATCCCAAAAAATTGCAGCCATCACTTTGTCAGACGTCTTTGCTTTCTTCGGAGTCCATTTGCCTTCAGAAACATGTTTTGAATGTTCCTTTGCCTTTGGAGAGTAGTAGTGCCTTCATGTTTAGTCTTCAGTTATGTGGCGACGCAGAGATTGGTGAGGATTGCGATGAAAAAGCGCCAAAATAGCCCCAGAGTGAACCACACGATTGCGTTTACTTTCTACTGAGAGCAAACGCGGCACCCATCGTGCCGAGAGCTTGTTTCACAAAACTGTTCCTCGCGATATGCCAATGGATGCAGCTATTTCATTCACATTGAATCGTCGTTCACAGAAAACTGTATCATGGATTTTGTCACTTCCTTTCGACGTTTCGATTGACATTCATATTTTGTGGATGTACGGACACGTTTAAATTCATTTACCCAATTGTAAACAGTTGCAAACGCAGAAGCATTTGTGCCGTGAGCTTTATCCAACTCAGCTTTGATCTCTTTCGGCTTTTCGCCTTTTAAATATAAATGTTTATTTAATCTCGAAACTTGGCGGCCCCCCTTGTGTTTTCTTATCTTTTTACTTTTCTCGTAATATTTTTAAGAAATGTAGTCGTCACTTACCAGGTTCAACAACTATCAATAATTTTCAATGTAACCATCTTCCGACATTTCGCAGATGAATTTAAAGACGTTGGGATTTCTTACTCCGAAGATTCACTATCCCAACGACATGTAGATGATTGTTATTTGAATTCATCAACGAATTTGACTCAGTATATGTAGTTCCAGTTCCAGTTTTCGTAAAGAAAAAGAGATTGTTGAAACCTGGTGTAGAATATTTCATCGTCTTTCGTGTTGGAATCCCATGAGGTCCACTTGATGTCGCTGTAAATTTCGACATCGATTTGTGCTTTCAACCCCACTTGCTCCCTTCTTAATTCCCGCCTTAGATTATGTATTATGCTTCATGGGAACACAAAAAATGTCTAATTTTCTTTTCCATGAAGCCCCGTTAGTTACAGTTACTTTTTTTGGAAGAATTTTCTCCTTCAGTTAAGAAGAATTCTCTTGTGAAAAATGACACTAATCTTTAATTTTCTTAATCTTTAATTTTCTTATTAATTTCTTATTTCTTATTTTCTTTCTTTCTTTTTCTTATTGCAAAGTGTAGTTCTATTTACCGGGTATTAACCTTGAATATTCAGACCTTTTTCTTTAGTATTTCGCAATTATTATAGTACTTAATACGTATTCATGAATATGAATATATATATATATATATATATATATATATATATATATATATATAT
>BMAW01078723.1:0-14842 GCA_019974015.1 Nephila pilipes | reverse complement strand
ATGCAGTGTAGGGTTAACGTATCAAATCAGTCGATCTCTAAAAACTTTATTTCCTTATATATGGGTACAGCGCACATGACGAATCATGAACTCACAGGCTCAACTAACAATTATCTCAAAGAAATCCTTCAAAAAAAGTGAGATTTCTACTGCTATTGATAGTATTGAAGACAATTTGTTATGGGATATTCATAATGAAGCGGTAATCGACCCGTTAAGTAGACAAAGGAACCTATATGACGTTATTCTCACAGAAAGTGAGGATGCAATTAAGGTGTTACTTGTCATAGATAATGACTGAAGATTTTGTATGATTTCAATTACAATGAAGAGTAATTTGTTTTATTTCATAATGGTTTTAATCTATATAAATAAAAATTATTTTGTGTTTCCTGAAAGACGATCCAGGATTTCTGGGTAAATATTCGATATAACACATCGATCAATAACTCCCGAGACTATCCCAGAGATGGCGCTCGTAGTAAACCAGTAACCAGGTCTTTCTAGAGTACTAACCTTTGCTTTAAACGTGTCAAAATTTTAAGTCGATCGGACCAGGAAAAAGGTTTTTTAAAGTGAAGTGAAAAAGGTTTTTTTCCAATTGGGTGCCGCGATTGCTTTCGATGGAACAAAAACAGCAACGAGTCGATGATTCAGAAAGCTGTTTATCGCTATTTACTCGCAACAAAAAAGATTTCTTGCGGGAAAAAAAAAAAGAAAAAAAAAAAAAAAAAAAGGCCGCGGCAAGATTGGAAAACCCGTGGAACGGATTGTATCACCCTAAAAGGTGATTAACAAAAGGTGTTATGTTGATGAATAAAAAAAAATTTTGCAAAAAAAAAATGTTGTTTTCAATTTTTGACTCGGGAGTTATTGATCGATGTGTTATATTGAAGTGAGGAAGTGAAAATCAAATCCAACTCGGAGGATATCGACAAATGACTCATTATTCAAAAATCTCCATGACTATACATAGGTAGCACAGCATGGATAATAACATTTCAAAAAGATACATAACTTTAGCAGAATTTAGTGACGCAGATACATAAGAAAATCCCACTTTTATGAACAGTTACAGTTATAACAGCAACTTACATTTCACCAGCTTACTAGTCTTTGGTACAGACTACTTCCGCAGTAATTCTTTACACTTCCATGCAGGCACTGACAATTCCCGGCAAATACACGCTGTTTCAATGCAAATTCACTCGACATGGTTCACTTCCAGTGTCAATATCTTCCAATCGGTTTCCGAATCGATCCCCTTAACTCTAAAGACAGACCCAGGTATTTTCGATACTATCAGACCAAATCTCCAGGAGACTTACTCGACTACCCTATCCTCGGTAGATCAGTTTAGCCGTTTCCATATTTTTGTAATATCAGTCTCCTAAGCAGATTCTACTGACAGAGTGATCCATTCACCTCATCAGGCTATCGACGTATTTATACCTGTCCCAGACAGGCGTGGCGTTAAATGGAAAATTCACGAAAGGTCCGTAACTTACTTTCCGATCAATATTTTACTAGGATAGCCAAGTTCCACGTTAAATCATAAAAATGATCACCAAATCCGACGCCAAGACTAAAGGGCCATTACTTAAACTTCTTTCGCTGACTAATGAATTATCTGTAAATGATTACTTACTTCCATAAGGGAACCATAGAAAGGAAGCAACATCTCAAGTTTGTAACCACACACATACACACACACACACACACACATATATATATATATATATATATGTGTGTGTGTGTGTGTGTATGCATATAGTGTGCATCTCTTACTAATTGTAGATTAATTGTTCTCATCTACTGAATCAAACCAATGGTGTAGAAAATATAATATTAAAAATCAATTTTGATATTCATATACAAAACCAAATTTCAACTAACTATACTTTTTTCAAAAGATATGTTAGATTTTCACCTTCTTTCCATACTTTTATTGTCTTCTTATTCGGTTTTATCGATTAACTTTTCAAGACAGTCTATGTTCCTTTCTAAAGTTTATGTAAATAGTTAGTGAGTGAAAAAATAACTATATTTTCCTTTTTTTTTTCTATACTCTTTCGTAAAGCAATCTAAAGGACAATTGACAGACTAGAGAGAACAAAATGTATTCATATATTTTCAGAACAGACAACAAGTGATGAGGTAAAACTTTGTATAGATTTTATTGCATTTAGGATTTATAATCGCTGGCACTAATAGTAAAAATAATTATGTTTAGATTTAATGATAGTTGAGGCATGGATCTTACTTGCTTTACTTATAATTAATATTTACAAATCATCAAGGTAAATTTAAAACTTTCTAACTCTAGATAATAATAGCAATTTATAATTTATTTGATTATGTATAATTTATTAACAATTAGTCTATCAATCTGAATTTTATTGATCTTTAGAACAGACTGATACTTAATGTGAAATAATTTGAAAAACTTACGAAGGATTCTATTATTAAGGAACATCTGAATCAGGAATATAAAATGAAAATATATAATTATTTAAATTTGATAATGGCAAATGCCCTTGTTATTTGTATTTATTTATTAAAATTTTCAACAGAATTATGTGTTAATTTTGTGTTATATATAAATTATGTGATAAATTTGCTTAATTTAAGTTTCCATCAAATGGTTGATTTTTTTTTTAATTTCGTTATTTCTATTCTGAAGCTTTCTCTTTTCTTGAATTGGTATTTATGGAATTAAAAAATTTTCAAACTGTTATAGTTTCTTTTTCTTTTTCTAAACGATAATAAGAAATAAACAAAATGGTTCCTTTCTTTTTAAAAATGAATATCTGAGTTATTTTTTGAATTAAATACGGGCATAAATAAAAACAAACTATTGAATTAATTTAGGTTTTAACATTCTGTTTTACTTCTGAAAAATAAAAAAAATATGTCGAAAGCTGTGATTTTGAAAACTTACACTTATTTACATACTATATCGACTGCCTAATTAAAAATAACCAAATAAATGTCTATATGCAAGAACATATATACTCTAATAAATCAATTTTCTGAGACATTTTATGAAAAAATATAAAATGTCATCACATAGGAGTAAAATTCTTTTCAGTTTTTGGTAAAGAAAATTCACTATTTTTTTGTTTTCTGTCATCAAGCTTACTCAAAAAATTTCGGTAGGAAAAAAAAAATGTATGTGATGAATGTCTCACCAAGTGTAAAAGCTAGTTGCATGCCTTATGCAATTGGATGTATTATTTCGTTTCCTTATCTTCCTTTAGTGAGGATTATAAGGAGTATACGTCAAGATTCATTTTGATCGAACTTTTGTTACTTATTTCCTCAAACAAAAAATACACAAATACTGTATTTCTTACAATTGTAGTGAATTGATATTCTTCGTTAGTAAGGTTAACGAAATTTTCAATTATCGGTGTATGAGTTTTAATATTATTTCAAATTCATATCAAGTAGTTCAGAATGCCTTTGTAAAAATGTATTTTATTAAGAAAATTATTATGATACTAAGATCATTTATTTAATTAACGTAAAATAAACAGTTTAAATATGAACGCATATTTATCATTTCTCTTTCTGGAAAATAAAAAAAACTATATTCAATAATGAAACATGAAAAAAGGTGAAACATATTTTAACTTTTTTTTTTGAGAAAAAAATGTGTTTCAGACAACCAATGATTTCTACATATCTTATCCAGTAAAGTTTAAACTAAGTAATCAATGCATTAACTGAACTGAAATACCTGAACTAGTAGAGTAAGTAGAACTGAAATCGCGCATTTTAATATGCATGGATCTCATAATATTTATTTACATACAATTAGAATTACTTCTAATGAAGTAAAAAGGTTATGTTGCGAAAATTTCTATATAAGAATTTTTAAGACAACTTACTCATACGGTTTAAATATAATATATTAAGACTGAGATTTACTTCAGTTGATGAAACGAAAAGATATTATGGAATGTGTTTATACCGAAGACTAATGTGAAAATAAAATTGTGAGAAATAATAGAAATAAACGTAAAAAAAGGGAACATATGGACAAAAATATTATTAGAAATAACATTATAAAATTAGAAAAAGATTTTAAAAAGAATTCAACATTAAAAAAAAAAAAATTCATATTCGGACTGAAGCGGGCGGAAATTAGAGTTGCTAGGAAGATACTTGGAAAACTACCGGATAAATAAAGTTATATTATGAAAGACCTAAGTAATTACATAATTAAAAAACTAAATATCAAGATGCATATAGATAATGAAAATGTAATGGAATATTGCACATTTCGATTCTTAAACACATCCTTCAATAGATTAAAATTTTCAAATGTTTTTAAAAAATACATGTAATTATTCCCAATTAAAAATTTAATTATAAAAAGTGCTTTTAGGTATAACAAACAATTAGGAAGATTAATATTTAATTATAATTTTTAAATAGATCTGGACATGTTGGATCAATGTGCGTGTGTATGTGATCGGTATGGTGACTATGTGGATGAATATCATGACCATGTGGTCACTGGGGATTTTAATTTAATTATTGATGAAAAAATAAAAAGTATAATGAGGAAAGGAACTGGCTACAGATTACTAATAACAGAGAGTAATTATGCAGCTAAAAATAAATATGTAAGGATCTAGATGACTTTATTATCAAAATAACTATCAAATATAATATGCCCTTTAAGGCCTTTAAGGAATTTAAGGATAGACTCTGCAATGATCTACAAAATATTAATTATAGATTTAAAAATGGAATAAAATTCAAAGGTATTAGATCTTCTATAGAATATCTACAAAAAAAATTTATAATTGTATATGTAGATAAAGTTCATGGAAATTTTGCATTTATTCGTAAGCAATTTTACTTCAAAAAGAGGGATAAATATTTCCAAAATAATGAAGCTTTTGTTCTTTCAAAATGTAGAGACAGAGAAATTATTAGTAGGTTAGATGCATTTCACAAAAAAATTGGTTTACAGTTCAATAATAAAAAAATGCCCTCATGTTTTCTTAATTTCTAAATTCCATAAGAGCCCAATTAAATTCAGAACTATTACAAATGGATATAATACATACGTAACTAAATCTGATAAAATCTTGTAGAATGTTTTAAATAATATTTTAGAAAAGCTTGAGCAAACTTCTATTTTTAAAAATAGTATAGAATTAATTAATTCCATAGGCATTACTCAAGTACAGGCCATCTACAGTTATGATTTTCAGGATTTGTATAATTAAATATATATAGATAATATGAATAGAGTTATAATGATACTCTATAATCAATTTAACATAGAAAATACTATAAAAATGAGCAAATTTAAAAACCTTTTACAGTTAGTACTGCAGGAAAATTATGTATTTTTATATACACCTAGCTCAGGGTGGACCAGCTAGCAACATTCTATCTAATCTGTATTTACATTTTATGAATCAAACCACCTTAACAACTCTCTTTATGTTTTATATAGATACATAGACGACCTAATAAATTTTAGTAAATGTAAAGATTTTAAGGCGAACATTCATTTTTATCCTAATTATTTGATTTTATTGTAGACAAATTCAGATATGGGTGGAGATGAAAATTCTGATACAGAGCTACAGCTAAATGATCACATAATTTATAGTAATTTATTTGATAAAAGAGATGCATTCGGGTTCAAGATAATTAAAATGCCTTATTGGGAAAGCAATATTCATTTATCCATATACAGAAACATTATATTAAACTTTTTGCATTGTAATAAACTATTAGTTACAAATCATACAAATGTATTCAATAATATTAAGAAATTTATAAGATAATGTAAAGAATGCGATTATCCATTAGATTTTTTTAAAGAGATATATTCCCAATAATTTATATGATGGTTTATTTTGATGTGTTTTTAAGATTTCTCATGAGGAGTTCTTAAGAGACTCTGGAAGATATTGAAATATCATTATGTAGATTGTATCTGACATCTAAAAATATTTTTATATTATAATGGTTTCTCTATAGAATCTTTATTTCATAAATTGATTTATATGTATTTTTAATATTTACATCTTGGACTAAGAGCTAACTCTAATAGCTTTTGGATTGGTGACCTATTCAGAAAAGTAATCTTACACATAAGGGCTATTACCTCTCAGGACATTCATGAATTTTTAAACTTTCGTTTCAAAACAAATCCACCACACAGCATTAGGATAACAAAGACAGCTAGTTAGTGGTCCAGTTGTGAAGATATTTTGAAACATTTTTGTATTATTACACATTTACAGACACATATTTCACTCAATTGAATTTCAAATAATTATAACAAATACAATTCTGATTTATGTATCATTTAATATGATTTCTGGGTGTGATTGGTTTATTGGTGGATTTTTATTAAGTATTTTATTAAATATTGTATATTGAAACATTTTACACTCAAATTAGTTAAGTACTATTGACTTGCAAATTTTATCTGGCAACAGTGCATGGTAGTGGATATCATCATTAAAAAAAAAATTTTAGCCTATTGTACTGAGGTTCATCATCACCTGTCAAAGATGTGATTGTTGGATTTTTTGCCTTTACAATTGTGAGATTTGAATTGATTTTTTATGAAAAACAGGGATTCGGGTATGAAGTTTTTAAAGTTTTAAATCTTTTACTGAAAATATTTAATTATAATGTTTTATTGTTTCGAAAAAATTTAAATTTTTAATTGAATAATTTTTAATTGGATAATTTTAATTAGATATTTTAATGGATAACTTTGTTTGGATAATTCTTAATTGGATATTTTAATAAATGGTTTTTGATTAAAAAAATTTAATTAAAAAATTTAATTGGAAAGTTTTTGGGTGTAGAATATATTTTATTTTTTTGAAAATCAATTATTTTTGAAAATAATTAGTAATTGAGATATATTGACTTTCAATTTTTCTTCTTTGTTTATTGTTTCTTTTCTTTAAATTATAAACTGAATTTTGGAGTAATCAATTTTTACCCAACAAGATGCATTGAGGTAGGGTTGGTACTTTAGAACTAGTTTAACCCCACAATTCAGTCCCCAGTCTGAATATGCATGTTTTGTTTTGTTGGGTATTCAAACTATTCATTTAGTTTTAAATTTGATTCAATTTTTACTCTTTTTTTTACGTAGTTCTATAAATATGTTTTTTTTTGTAAGATTTTGGATTTTAATTTTTCTCTTACTTTTATGTTTTTATAGATAAGTTCATTGATTTATCTTATATATATATATATATATATATATACTACTGTACTACTACTGTAGGAGATACTACTGTACATTTGAATTTTCTGAAATTAAAAATTAGCCTTATTTTTAATTTCTAATAACAGTAATTATAATGTATTAAATAAAGCAAGAGAGAGTTTAAGCTGACATAACCCTTCATATTTCCATCACATTTCCAAAACTTTGGAGATTTTAATGCATTTTATTTTCTTAAACACGCCTCAGATTTGTTTAAATATTGAGGAACCTTTTACTTTCTATTTGTATGGAATATACATGTATTCAATTTATTTTTGAAAGCTTTTAGACTTCAGACTTCCATGTATTTAATACATATTTTAAAGCATTTTTTAGCAATCTCTTAAACTGTTATCAATAATCCATTATACTTTTCTTCAGTAGCATATACGAAGTTAAATACGAGTAATCTTATATGATGATCTTATATAAACTATTTTAAAATTTTAGATTAACATTTTCTTTTATTCGAAGTCTGAGTTTACTTACAAGCTTTCTTTACCTCAAAAGAAACAGAATGTAAGAAACTTTTATATTGCGCTTTATCAACGTTATAAAGAGAGTCAGAAGTTACTTTACATTATTCATGTCCTGCAATAAATCAAAGCATACATATGTTTAGGAATGTTTTTTGTACAGTAACTTGTGTCACAATATTTTAGGTTCTTAAAATATACAATTTTATATCTTTGCTTTGTTACAACGAAGTTACAAATGAACATACTATTATGTTCGTTAAACTTAAGTTATTTTGTAAAATGATGAGACGGTGTTAGAAAACTGTGTATATTGTTCTAAACATTTCTAGGTAAAAAAAACATTTATCTATAATTAGTTACTATTAAAAAAACAATTCTTCTATTTTCAAAAAGAGATGATAAGTAATTTAACGTTATAAAAATGAGATTCAAATCTTATTACTTGTTCTAAGCAGCCAGGTGGATGCATGTTAAATCTGTTCGGGACCTAAAGTCATACCGTGGCGTGGTGTGGATGTTAGTAGTGAGGGGTGCAGCATCAGTGTACCTCAGTCACAAAGGTGACTCAAAATTACGAAGTCCGTCACCAATAGCCCTCGTGTTGCTTTTAGTGTGATGTTAATAAAAACTAAACTAAACTAAACAACTTGTTCTAAACAATTAGTGAAAATGCAGTTAATATTTAAATTATATCAACTTCAATTTTATACTGATATTTAGCAATTGCTAAAATTCGTGAGAAAATGAAAAACGATCATTTCGCGAAGTATTTCAATTTTTTAAGAAATATCTATATTTCACCAAAAGTAGCAAGTTAAATTTTATTTCACATGCAACCGAATGAAACAAAAAACTAAAAAATTAATATCGAACAAGGAAAGTTTCCTTGATTTAAGTGTTCTTTTAATTCGCGATAGAAAATACACCACATCCCTAATTAAATGCTCAAAGATAAGTATAGTAATTAAAACGTTCCATTTTCTCACTTTTGAGCAAACACCTTTTACATTGCTTCCATTGTAGATTACAGTGTATTTTTTTCGTTCCTTGACATATTAGTATTCTCACCGAAATTAAATCAGCAAGAATCTAATTTTTTTTTTCTGATAGGTATCTCAGGAAACACAAAGTTAATTTCACGATTCGTAATTATTTGAATCTTATGTAGATGTATTTACTTACACACGACTATTTCGTTAACGTAATGCGTAGTTAAAATTTAACGATACCATTTCTGTAATCTTAATTTTATAAGTAAGGAACAGGATTTATTTTGTCTCATACTGTATAATATTTAAAATAGTGCAATAACATTTTGTATTAAATTAATTTTTTTCATGAAAAATAAAACTGTTGATTGAAAACTCATACTAAGCATTTACTTTAAACATTAGATCTTTCTAATAGATGATAATAATTGTTTTCAAAGGTATTTTTGTTCACTTTAAGTTGAATAACTTTACATACCTACATACCACAGTAAATTTGATACTTTTAATTGTAGAAATTTTTTTGTATCAAGTACATTTATACATATATATATATATATATATATGTGTGTGTGTGTGTGTGTGTGTGTGTGTGTGTGTACTTGAAGAAATTAAGAGATTGATGTAAGAAATTAAAAGAATTTTTATATTTTATCTACGATCTCCAGAACTACTGGACAGATTTTAATAAAATTTGGTGTGAATATAGGTTGATATAATACAAACAAAATAAATATGCAGCAGTTATGATACACACACATGTTTGTGCGTAACACTCATGGGAGTCTGAAGGTCTGAAACAGCGATAGCAGAATACACAAAAGATATGGGTTAATATGGTCCCCTCTTACAGCTATACAATCCTTGCAGCGTGATGTCATACTGGAAATAAGGCATATGAAAATACGATATGGAGAGAGCCAGGGACCCACTACCTACCCTCGAATGTCCATAAAATCGACAATTATGGCGGTGGTGGTGTAATGGTCTGGGCAGACATCATGTTGGATGGCCGTACATCTCTCCACGTCTTTGACAGAGGCTCTGTGACTGGTGTGAGGTATAGGGATGAGGTCTTGGAGCCCTATGTACGTCTTTTTCGGGGTGAAGTGGGCCCCGAGTTCAACTTAATGGACGATAAAGTGAGGCTACTTAGAGCTTTCCTGCTCGTCGAATTTCTCGAGATGGAGGATATTCGACGGATGGATTGATCAACCAGGTCTCCAGACCTCAATCCTATAGAGCATGTCTAGGACACTCCGGGGAGGGTAATTGTAATTCGTAACACTCCTCTGATAACCATCCAAAACCTGAAAACAGCTTTGCTGCACAAATGGGATCAATTACCACAGGAACTCACAAACTTCTTTATTTCCATCAGCACTATATGTGTAACAGGAGAGGATACCACTTATTAATAATTGCTGTTTCATACCTTGTGAATCTGATGATTAATACGCACAATCATTAGTGTATTATAACTGTTAAATAGTTATTTTTGTATTATATCAAACCTATGTACAAACCAAATTTCATGAAAATCTATCCAGTAGTCCTGGAGATCATAGATGAAATATGAAAATTCTCTTAATTTCTTACACCAGTGTATATATATATATATATATAACATAAGCTCTAAATGTCTTTAAAAATTCATCTTGTTAAAGGTAGAAAACGAATTGAGAAAGAGAATTCTGAATTAAATTTTGAATGAATTTGGTTACATACGAGAACGGATAAGAAAATACCAGTATTTGAAACATGAGTCATCTTGATATAATACCATTGTGTTCACTTTTACAAATTCTTTTTAAAGAATACTTTAAATTTAAATGATAATTTTATTATTATATCAATTAATTAACAGCAAGATGCATGCCGATTTTAAGTCGGCCAGATATGAGGATCAAATAGCAAAAGACCTATGCGCTTCGTAAAACAATTCAATCTGTATTGTATGCTACCATCTATTAAACAGTTTCAAAATAAATGTGACACTGTTTGTGAGCTAGCTTTGATTATCAATCATTTGCATAAAAAAAATCGATTGATCTCTTGAAAGGTTGTTGTCAACGTGCATCGAATTTGTACCATGCATGAAGACTGGATTAATTATTATACACTGGAAAGAAACCAAGGATCAAGCATTTTGATGCTTCCTCTTCATTGTCTCCAAAGAATGTGAAAAAGGTGTCACTGACTGGAAAGTTATAGCGATGTCTATTTTGGGAGGCAAACAGATGAGAAATTTTATACTTATAAGAGAAAGAATAAACAATCAATGGCAATACTGTACTAAGTTACACCATTCCAATTATTTTTCATGAAAAATATAAATATTTAAAGAAGAATTTCTGTATCTTAACTCAAGTATAATTTGAGATGCCCTCGCAAATTATGAGGAATGTAATTTTTTTTTACATTATAGCAAAGCAAATACAAATATGAAATTGAGAACAGATTAAGAAGTGATCGAAGTGATTACATCAAAATTTCTTTACATGCCAGTAAAGTTCAATTTCTGAGTTGCCATTAAGTGCTGCACTTCAAAGGATGCGGACTCTATTCATTAGATTTGTCAAATTACGGAGAGGAAGGTAAAAATCCCAATGGGATAGAGATTTTACAAAATTGAGTGACAGCTTGCCTCTCTGGACTGCTGGTTATTGCCAAGAGATTTACAGATCTCCAACGCATTAACTTTAACCTACCTTGAATTGGTAATTTATAAATATTATTATTTAATTGATTGAGATTTTTGGCACTTTCATTTCATTTTATAAGGCCTCATAAGATGAAATAAAAGTGCTAAAAATCTCATTTGAAATAGCTATGATTTCAACAGATTTATTCTAAAACAGATTTTGAATATAATTTGAAAACCTGATTTCCTTGAGAACAAAACTCAAAATTTAATTTTTAATCTCATATGATTCTCCTTCATATTTTGTATTATAAAGTGAAGAAATTATACGAAATACGTCGAGTTGAAAATTTGAAAGATATTATTTATTTTTAATAACTGTTTTATGGTTTTTGATTTTTCAGAAGTTCTTGTGTAAAAATAAACATACAAATAACAACTTTTTAAAAAGTTATTTCATTGAAAAGGGAAAAACTGCGTTTATTTTCAGAAAAACGTCGAACTATTAGAATGTGGAAAATGTCTTATAATAAGCAGAAAAATATTAGGACTGAATTTATGCATACAATTGATACCTGTTCTTTGTAGATTTGTAGTATATGTATTTTTCATGCATTTACAAAACTATTTTTATTAATTTCATATTATACTTAATTTTGGTAATTTTTTTCATCATTTTAACTTTGAAATGAAATAAATATACTAATATTATACATTACATGATATTTCAAATGGGAGTTCGGGAAAATAGTATAAAAATAATTTTACCAAGATTGTAAAATTCAGCAATGATATTTACGGTGAAAATATAATGATTGGGACAAAATTTCAATCATAAATATCCTCCCTCTCATGTATTTTTGCAAAAAGTTTATGAATTAAGAGATTAAATCACCATTTTTTCACACGAGGAAAGCCGATGGGAAAACGAAAAGTTTTCAGATGTGTTATTTGTGTTAAAAGGGAACTACTAGGTCAATATATTCGAATAGCTATATAAATTTAATCTTCAACTCTAAAAAGAAAATATACATATTTTGGATGCGTGTATTAAAGGTAATGCATTTTAAAGAAAATTGAAATTATGGAGCAGAAATTTTAAGCATAAAATTTAGGAATTTCTGCAAATAAGGATGAATGTGTTCTGCCTAAAAGGTTTTCATTAGAAATATTGGGAGTGCTTCAATATTTTTCAACAATTTATTAATGACTTGGACGGACACACACAAAAAGACAAATTGTTCAAATCAGAAGGTGGGGTGAATTATCTAGATAGCAGTTCGAGTTCGACGCATTTGCAGTTTCACCACATTCTCAATTTTTTTTTCTTTTCTCCGAATTCGACTGGCGTTGCCAATCGCAGTTTAATAAACTATATAAAAATAATCGAGCGCTCGTGTCAGAATGTGTCTAAACTTATGTGACAAAAGAGCGACATTTGAAAATTGTTTTTGCAACGATAAAATCATTTAGCAATGCTGGCAAGGAATTCAAAAAGTATTATCTATCTGATGATAACGTGAAAGCAAGTTATGAGTGAGTTAGGATGCATTGCAAAATATTTCCGAGGGTCTATCTACTGCTGTGAAGAAATCGTCACAAACTCCAAAGCTAATGGCGAAATCAAAAAGTAATTTAATAATAAATCATTCTAAAACATTTGTGCAGGGGTGGAAGATGAGTTTTCGCCCTAAAAATAAAACCGTTTCACTGACCATTACTATTTTCTACATTCTGCCTTTTAGAAGCAGGGTTTTTTTCTATGGATGACTTGAAGTAGAAATATATCCATCTAAATATAGAAAAAGAGCTCTGAGTACATATTAATAATATTAAACCTCCTTCGAAACAATTTGTTACGCAAGAACAACCGAAAGGTGGCAATAATTTAACTGGTTAAATTTAGTATTGACAAGTTATTTAGTGAATCTTTAAACAATTATATTTAAAAGTATTATATCAGTGTAAATACGCATTTAATTTTTTGTTATTTCAGAAGTTATTTTGTTTTGATTTCCTTTTAAGACATTAACAAATATTTTAATAAGATTGCTTCCTCCTATTTAGTGTTTTTCCACTCCCTATAAGAGTACTCCTTCTAGGTTAAGATTTGCAATAATAATGGTAAGATTCCTTATAAATGACATCCTCTATTAAGCCCTTTTTTCTCGGTGAAAGGAAAATAAAGGGAGATAAATTATATTTAATGGTAAATTAACTTACTGTTAAATATATATAAAATATACGATTACATAATTAATCCATTTGACTGAAACAACACATAAATTACTAAGGGAGAAAAATTTAAAACGATTAATATGAGGAATTGAAATCATTAAAATAAATACTAAGTTCATATTACATATACAAGTATTTAAAAAATAAAATACTTTCTCTCAAATGAAAGAAATAAATATGACTTTTGTATCTTCATCCCCAAAAACTTAAAAAAACTGAGTATTGATTATTTTTTCTGCTTGCGTATTTGGAAAATTTTAGTAATGATGTATTTAGTAAATAACTATCATGAATAATAGTAGTTCTACCCAATAAGGGACACAAACCGGAGCAGACATTTTGGCCCTTAAATAGATGTGTCAATTAATAAGAGATTAATAATATACAATTCAAATTGAACGAAAACAACATAATTGCCCCGTTAAATATAGGTATCCCTTACAAAAGATACTAGTAAACTTCTATATTGTGCTAAAAATTCGTATCAGCAATTAGAAAACACTTAAAAATTTTAAATTATGAAGTAGAAAGAAATACCAAAATGATTCCAAAATTTTCTTTTTATGTTAATAAAAGTTCTTTGTGTTATAGCACATTTCCATAGTCGCCATTAGAAAAGTGTAGTAAACACATTTAATC
Organism: Nephila pilipes; assembly: GCA_019974015.1. Classification (NCBI taxonomy): domain Eukaryota; kingdom Metazoa; phylum Arthropoda; class Arachnida; order Araneae; family Nephilidae; genus Nephila; species Nephila pilipes. The sequence goes on along the minus strand of BMAW01078723.1, from coordinate 586 downwards.
AAAATACCCATATTTCAAAGAGCTATTGTCAATTAATGAAATTGAAGTAATGTGATACGTAAAGAGAAATGACGATCTTAATATATTTTTATCATGTATAACTACAATTTCTGTAAAAAAATTTAAAAATTACTACTTTAAGATAATAAACATTCCTACAAAAGGTTATAATTCTTTTAATCTTCTTTTAAAGTGAAATGGACTTATAGATTTCAAAGAAGGTATTAGAGTTTTAGATTCAAACACATAAAATAATGCAGATTGGTTTAATTCCTTCCAAATATATGTGCAATTATGTCTGATAGATATTGCAAACGTTCAAGCGCGAAGATAAGGCAATCGTCCACATAGCGAGAGTTACCGACTTCAAAACACAGTGCTGACAACATTGAAAGTTCACGTTAATGTTTTGTTTTGTGTTTCTTTTTTTACATACAATTCTTAAGACCTTCCAGAATAATCTTTACGTTTCTAGAACAGAGTTCTGTAATTTTCTCATGTGATTTATAAAATCATGTGGGTTTTGACTGAAAGAGTTCTCAAGGAAATGTTCCTGCTTTTTGTCTGTTAATAAATCACGTAATTC
>BMAW01078714.1:106729-134353 GCA_019974015.1 Nephila pilipes | reverse complement strand
CAAATATGGCATTTCTGGTTCTAGTCGCACGTTGGAAAATAGTACAATGCCCTCGAACACGACTTTGTAACATAACTTTTAGTAGATCTCTAATGTCACTTCTCTTCTGAAATGTTATGGGAAGTGTAAATGGACTAGCCTCTTCCAAAACCACTGGACAATACAATTTTGATTGCATATAGCCGAATTAATAATATCTGTTCGTTGTTCACTGAGTACTCGAACTGCGATAAGAAATTTCACCTGCAAACTGTATCATCTGATCCGAGGATATTTTTGTTACACAAGACATCAGACTCCATAAGTTCAAGGCTTGATCATAAAGTTCATGGGAAACAGAAATTTTCCTGGACAATTCACACGAGTCCAGCGGTCATAAATGAGGGTCTTCTGAATGTGAAGGAGACTACTATCGAACGTGTTAAGTGTGGTCGTGGCTAAGTATATAAATTGTAACTATTGCCTTTAAAGTTGACTTTCTAATTCATCAATTAATGTGTTACAATTCTCAATAATTAGCAAGAGAGTATTTGACTAAAGCGAATATCAAACCTACGACCTACCACCACCAAATGTTTTATTTTAAACAAGCCTCTTTAAATCATTTAAGCAATAGTTTAATAATTTAATGCATTTAGTTAACCTATGCGACAATTTAACGATGTGCAAAGTAGAGTTAATTTTTTTATGCATATACGTATAAAAATTTCTATTAATTTCCGAACCAACATTTATATGGTTGAAAACATCGACACTGAAGCGTTGATACTTCAGTCATTAAATTTAAATATCTTGCTTCTCGAGTACGTGAAAGTCAAATTCGATTTAATGTACTTTGGTTCTCGCTATTGTTCCGAAAGATGTTAAGTGAAACATGATTCTTTCGCTAAACAGTTTGCGACTATAACAAGTGACCAGAGGTCACTTCAATTTCAATTATGTAAATCAGTCTTTTGGGTAAATATTTTATAAATTTCACACTAAGAAGCACCAATTTTGTTTTTTCCCTTTAAATTTGAACATTCATCCAAATTACTAGCTTTTATAATTAAAGTATCAGTTTTGAAATTCGAATTAAAAGCAAGAAAAAATGAAATATGTAGTAATATTTAATCCTCACAAAAACACATAACACTCTTATACACTTGGCTATTTTACCTTCAAATTTTTTGTTCATATTGATAATATCTACTAATTGTTTTAAAATATTATTAAGTATTGAGATGAATGTACAATGCTAAACTTTAATAATATATGCTTAAATTTTTGTATTCTTAGAACACAAGATACAATTCTCTCTGTATCATTCGAAACCCAAAACTTTACACGAAAACTAAAACAATTTTTAAAAAATAGGATAAAATAAAACTTTCTTACAAGATATGCAATTGCTCCTATAGTTGAGTATACACCATTCATATTTCTTCTTAAAGGTGCGTGAAATTATACACCATTCAGTTTAATATTTATAAAAATAATAAACTGCACATTACAAGTGTATTGAACTGGGAAACAAAAATGAAGAATGTTAATATTTTATTTAACATGATAATGAAGAAGAAGAATATTTAATTTATAGATTTCTGAGTCACAAAATTGAGTATTTATTTTGTATAATTAATTAATTTTTTTTCTCAGAAATCATAAATTAATGTTTTGTTGTATATACTTTTGCATTTAAAACACTTTCCGAAAATTGCACATTATTCTAAAAGGGCTTGTGTAGATCATTGGATATTTTTACACATTTTTCTTGTAATACTGTTTGTAAATATTTATGCTTTTGAACAATGCCTATGTTATGCTAATATTATGCTTTTGAACAAATTTTCCCATATGAAACTTCAAAATTTCTATCACAATGTGCATGGAATTGCATTTTGCAACTGTACAGCAACAATAATTTAACACTTTATGGTTCGCTATCTGGTTAAAGCAATGTGACCCTTAACCTGATTTCTGAAAAATAATTTAAAATACTTAGTTTTAAAATATTCTTCAGTACATCAAATATTTTATTCTATTCATGATCCGTCAATAAAAATTGATTTTTTCAATGTTTTTTGTTGACATATAATCTACTTGAAACAAACCACTTCTGCGCTTGACATTGAGAATGGAGCTTGGAGAAAGACGCTAGGCTTTATGATTCCTCAAAACATAACAGTGACCATCACTTCGAGAAACATTGAATTCACTTTCAGTACTGAATATTAGGGTATTGTAGAAAAACTGAGGCTTTTAGAATATGATTTTCATGAATCGTAATTTGATTTTCTGTATTTGCTTTGGAATTAAATAATTTTCTTCTAGTCACTTGATCATTACATTTTGCTTCTCGATGAACTTTTCAAATTGCTCTGCAATTACACATCTTCTTAGTGTTGTAAACGTAAGTTAAACAATTTTTACAGCATTCACCATAGAAATTTTGCTTGCATCTCGAATGATGTTTCTATTGATCACCGGACTGAAGGATTCTTTTCTCCTTCTTGCAGATTTATTTTTCAAATTTACCCAAATTTTTTTTACACTTCTGGATTATTTTTCCTCCCCTTTCGTGATTACGTCGATCTCCTCTGCAACATGACGCATAATTTTGCCTATCTCAGATATTAGAACAACATTTTTCCTTATTTCAATATTAATTTCAATTTTTGAGCTCCATTTTCACTTCCAAAATACCTTTTTTATTCGAGAAATGAAATCTTAGTATCGCAAAGAAAGAAAGCTATTACCTTCAATCATTACAAATAAATAATGGCTATAAAGTCGCAATTATATACATACTCAATTTTTGTCTCTTAAATTTTGTGCTTTGGTGTTAAAATTTTATCATGAAAATATTATCGATTCTTTATTTTTGTTTTTAATCTAATACATATTACAATGTGCTTTTTTATTGTTCCCATTCATATTAAACTTAAGGGAGTATTTAATAATATTGTTCTAGACCTTTCAAAAATAAAATGAGAGGCGTGTACTTATTTGGGAGCAACTCTATGTTTAAATTTTAAAATTTTAACAAATAATAATTTATACTGTTATATACAGATGATTTCAGATTTAACTATTTGAGCTAATTCCTTACCAATCGTAGTATAAAATTTATTTTAATAAACAAAATTTATATTAAAATACATTTATATATTATGTTATAAATTTTATTTTAATTTTTTTAATATTATAAAAGTTTTCGATATTTTTGGTATATCTATTAATTTTAAATTTCTCTCCATAGTTCGTCAAATAAAATTAATTTAATGGGCGGGCGAAAATTCGTAATTAATATTTGCAATAATGCTTCCATAAAATTCTGATAAATTATTTCTTTAAGAAATTTATTATAGATATTTAATATTAATTTCTTAGCCCTTTTATATTACATTTTTATGTAATTCATTGTTATGTATCTCTCTATTTACCGTACCATACAAGCGTAAAATATTCTATTTTTTTTTGATAAAAAAAAATAATCCATTGGGAAATTTGGAACACTTTTAGGAAATTCATTTTGCTTTATTAACTATTTACATTTCTTCCATTTATTGATCGAAAAAGGCAAATTTTGCCATTTTTATGGAATGTTCAAAAGCGTTATAAAATATTCAAATAGAAAAAATGAAACAACAAAGATAAAACTTTACAATTTATTTATTTTTGAATTTTTAGAAATTATCATCTTGAAAAGGAAAACAGCGAAGTATTATTGCAGATGGGAATGGTAGCTATTTAATGAGCTCATTAAAATCATTTCCTTTCAGCAATAAGTTTTAGTAAAATATATTTTAGCAATTTACCCTCCTGAAACGTACCTTATTAAATTTTAATGAATTTCTGTTAAAATATAAATAAACTGATTCTGTAAAGTTTTAATTTTTTTTTTCACGAAAGATGAGAAATATTTCAATACTTATAATTGTTCTCAAAAAGAAAATCCCGTTGAAAATTCAAATTTTGCTACTCTTTTTAGTTACTAAATATAAAGTAATATTTGAAAGTTAAGTGAACAACATTCTTCCCGTCTGTTTAAAACAGAAATTTTACAAAAATGTTCTCTAATTTAAATCTCTTAACGAAACATTATTAAAATTATTAAATATTTTCTAAACAATTAAAAATATTCCAAAATATAAAAATTATGAATTATAATTTAGAATTTTGTAAGTGTTAAATATACATTCTCATTAATTATGACAAGATTATATATTTAAAAAATTAGTAATTGTTTCATAAAAAAAGTAGATTAAAATTATAGGGATCTGGATATTTTTCATTATGTTAGATTAAATCTAAGCATGAATATATAAATTCCTAAATATAATAACATATTGAATCCTTTTTATTATTTAATCGAATTTTTTAGATTTTGTTCCATTCCATAGAGAAATAATTATTAGCGGAGTTACTTATGATATAATATAAAGTGCTAACGTAGCAGAAAATTAAAAAAAAATATTTCCAGCTTGTAATACAGCTTATTTTTTGTATAACGAAATATTTCTTATTTTGCTCAAGTAAGCAATTTACAGAATGTTTTACGAAAAAGGGAACAAGATGGATGATGATTAAAGTTGCAGATGGCCAGAACATGAAAGAGTGCATGTGATTTTGATATATTTTCCAAACCAAAACACGAAAGAAAAAGTTTCTCAACAGAAGCAGTATTAACTGTACGTTGAATAAAAAAATCTAAGAGGCTAACAACAGTGTAATTAATGACACTTTAAAATGTCATTAATTATCTCGAAACATATCATAATTTGTTAATGTAATAATTGCTCTCTATTTCTAATAACTTATTTAAATTTTATGAATTAACATTTTACGAGTTATCGAGTATAGTGTATTTAAATAAAATGTTAAGTTTTAATTTTAAAGTAGTTTTCGCCAATCAAACAATGAAATGGGTTTGATTCTAACACAAAAATAAAATGGTAATATGTAGTTTTCTTCATTTACCACGTTATTGCTTTTTTTAATTAATAGATTAAGATGCTAAAACCTGAAAAATAGATAAAAGTTATCAGAACAAATATATATTACAAAAACAATTAAGAATGTTCAAAAATAATTTAATGTTTAGACATTTTTTTTTAGATTTCATCATTCAACTTTACTTCATTTACTCTTTTTTCACCTTAAACCTTAATTATTTGAATTTTCGTCTGCGTAGTTTATTGTTCAAATTAACATAATAATATCAAAATAATATAGTACACAGTACTATAGGAGACTGTATTTTCTCTTTTTTTTTTAATGTCAGTTAATACGATAAACACAATACTTACAACTCCTCTTTATTTCCACCTTATACCTCACGTGGACTAACAGTCAGTTAATTTTAATGCTCTTGCTTGTATTTTATTACTTTGTACTAGCTAGAATTTGATTTATGCAGCTCTGTATGTAAAATTAAAACCTCTTAATAACTAGCCCGGCAAGGGTTCTCCTTTTAACTTTGTTGATAAGAGAGCAGCAAAAATCGACGAGGCATATTTTCTTGGGACCGACAGATCTATGATTCGAAACGCCGCCGCTACTAAAAGGTCAAGATTCCTTCCTCTCCATGGGGTTAAAAACCGCCACCGAGAAGTTATAACACAAATTATATGTATATGGTTGTAAAATTCATTTCCATTTAGCTGCATTATTACTTCGATATTTGAATACATTATTAACCTTTGAACTACGATCCAGATACGCGGCAGACGTCAGTGGTTGGAATATCCGCGACTTCCTCAGTGGAGAATTTTGTGGTTCCTTTCGTTTTTCATAAGAAATGAACTGTCTCTCTGATTTCGCATAGTTCTGCAGAGAATTTCCCACTTGGTTGTGTTATCAGTTCTATAATGGATGCTTTATTTACCTGAAGGTTATAGACCCCAGTTGAAATTTCTTCGAATGGTGTTAACACAATGTAAAAACTCTATTTATATTCACAGAGTCCCAGCCACTATTCTTCCATTTGTTAACTTTCAGATTCGAAAATGGATCACAAAACTGCATTGCCTTTAATATGGTGAGAACTTTAGCGATACCTTTAATAAAGCGTTCTTTCAATCCAGTAAGTAAATCAAAATATCATAACTAAAGATTTTTTTTACGAATCATTATATACATATGATGGCAAATAATTTTATAATTAAAAACTTCGAAAGCTAAATTTCGTTAAAACTCTGTTTTAAATGAATAAAAATTATAGAATCCAGAATTTTAAAACAATATTCTTCTGTGTCTAGGATTTTATAACAAAACTCTTCTATGCAGATTAAAAATTAAATAGTTTTTTTTTTATTTTATTTTAAACAGAATGTGTTACATACTCTGATCTAGAAACAGACAACAAAAATAAACCACCCTTAATTTAAGTGAAGAAAAAAGCAAGGTGAAAGTAGAGTAATCTGAAGTATACCTAAATTCCGACTCTACATTCAGCTGCTGCAAATTTAAGTGCAATGCTAACTCCTATTCACACTATGAACTCAATTGGTTCTAGCTCTACTTTAATATCTCCTCTCAGCTGCTTCTAAAAAGAAGCTCTTGAACAAAAATTAGATGATACATTTATTCCAATTTTCAATTTATATGCACAAGCCAAATTCGGGAAATGGACATCAGCTTGTGGGAAGAAGTACAATCAATAGTATAGTAAAAAATCGTGCAACATGAATCAATAAAAATTGAAGTGAACCTCAAGACCGTTCAGTCATCACAATTGATATCTTTACTTATTCTTTTGGCGGCTCTACAAAGCGTTTCACCGAAATATAAAATGTAATTAGAGAGTATTTGAAGTTAAAGATGGATAAAAAAAATGTTTTGACAAAATAAAATCTATAATTCGACCCATACCTAAATGTTTCTAAAAGATTTTACTTGTGCGAAATAAAACTATTTTCTCCCAACAAGCCTGGGTTGTTGCATTATGTTTCACTGAGTAATTATTCGATTCTTACTTTAATTCCGTAAGAGAAAACAGAACACGAGCAAAGACATGGTTGAAATTTCTGGAAATAAGAAGATGCATTTTACGAATTATACAAGAATTTGCTCTATATTAAATTTATAAAATCATTTTAATACACATACCTTCCTTCCATTTTAGAAATTCTTCACAAACATTCTACATATCATTATCCCTGAAAATAAAACCGAATCTAAAATTAAACTGAGCATGAATTTCAGAATACTCTCAATATATTAGCCCTATCCTTAAAATAAACCCTGGATAAGATCGACAGCTAAGTGGGTGCCAGTTTTATTGCAAATGCAAAATGTGTGATTTTTTAGAGTGCTTGTGGTCAAAAATTGTATGTTTCTTGGTTTATGTAAGTTGAAGGAACTAGAATTTGGAACTCGCATGTACATCGCAGAGCAAACAAGAATGCACTGTACAATGATAAAGATAATAAAGAGAGGGAGGGTGGAATGAAGGGAGTGGGTGTGTTGCCTAGGCTCGATGAGAGGGAGTTCCGTTTTGATGGTGAATTAAATGCAGAGAAACAAAATTCCAAGAAAGATTTTTTACTATTTAAACGCTACAGTTATGTATATAAGTTTAATGACAGGAGATTTCAAAGACGACCATCTTGTCTAGAATCCGAACAGGGACTGTTGCTCAAGTAATGCTCAAGAACTGCACGAGATTACATTTTATCGGCGTTTTATTTCACCTAATCTAAGTAAAGCTGAACTGTTCAGAGGACGGAAATTTGTGTAATATGGGCTGTTGAAATGGAGTCAAATATTCTTGGCCGCCAAAGACCCGCCGTGTAGCCGTAATGCACGTTAAATCTGTCGGGGCTGAAAGTCCTCCCGTTGCTGTGGTGGGGACGTTAGGAGAGGGGAGTTCCAGCTCAAGTGTCGTCCTCGTCACTTGAGCGTGATTCAAAATTACGAGGTCCGTGGCTAATAGCCCCCGTGTTGCTTCTAGCGCGATTTTTAATAAAAATCTAAACTAAACTAACAGAGTCAAATAAAGAGAGCACTTAACTATTTATGGTTTCTGTAACGTCAAAATTAGAATATTAATATGGAAAGGATTGTTTGAAAAGGCGTGTATTGTCAGTATGTTGGAACTTAAACACAAAGAACACCCACTTATTAGAGAAAATGTAAATGGTACAACAGGAAGAACTTATTTAAGGAGATGTTAGTTGTTTGGTTTGAGACATCCAATGGATTAACAGGAAATGGTCTAAAAAATTCAAATTTGAATCGGAATTTTGGAATTTTATGACGAGCTTCCAGAAGAAAACGACATGACTGTATTATAATAAATGTTGTTATGCATGTATATGTTTATAAATGGGATTATGGAAATGAATAAATGTTATTGTGCATGAAAAATAAAAAATCATCTAATGTGTCTTTTCAACAAAAAATAATAAAATATCGGATCATTTCCGAGGAAAAGTGGCGTAAAATATAATTTCATTATTTTTACTAACCAAAAGTAAGACATAATTACTTTAAACACGCTAGTGAATATAAATATGGAGAAAATATATTTGATGTTATCCAATATTTTATTGCCATATATATGACTAAGGTGTTCTCTCTCAAAACTATCAACTTACTGAATTACTCTCTGACAGAATTTCGAATTAATGATTTCCTGACTAGAAAATGTATCGTTGCTTTCAATTTAATTAATTGCTGTTTCCACTTTAATTAAAATTGTAACGTGATTCACTTTGTCCCTTACAAAGGACTTAATTGACCAAGTTTCAGCGTCTCGTCTCTAATCATTCAATTCATACGCGTTTCTAAAGTTTCAATGACGATTATATTCAAAAACTGTTAACAATTAAGTGGAAATTATATGAAGTTAACTTATTATGATTAAATATATTATATTTGGATGAATGGAATAAAAATTAATATAAACCAACTAAATTCTTGTGAATTTTCGACGCGAACATTTCGATAGGTACTTTATCTGATTTCAAAAATAAATATTAAATAAATGTCATATGTGGATTGTTGATCCAATTAGAATTTCCTTTCATAATATTTGAATGTGGGAAATTGGATAAATATTTAATCTATGTTTTTTTTTTTTTTTCTCAAATGTTTCATGCTATCCCAAAGTATATAAAAAATAATTCCAAAATAACACTGTAGTATATTCTAGAATGTCTATTTCTGAATTCATAAACTATTTTAAATTTTGTCAGTATTTTTTTCTAAACTATGAAGTTTTGCTAATTTTTTTAATACATCAAGAATTTGAAACTGATTTTATATTTATATAATTGGCATACCTTAACAAATTTAGACAACATTATTAAAGATGTCAATCACAATCACCAAACTAGGACCCAAATTTCATCTTTGGTACCAAATTTTGAAATGAAGAACAATAATATAATGATAAATACATTCAAAGCATTTTGTAACATATATGTATTTTTAACGGGTTTTCTTCTTATCACAATGTATGTATGGGTCAAAATTTAAAAAGCTTTTTTCCCCCATTTTAAAGCACTCAAATGAGCTGAAATTTTCTATACAAGATTGTTTTGGATGATAATACGATAATTTAATTATAATTAATAAAAATTAATTGAATAAAACTAATTATTTAAAGAATTAAATTTTAAGCCAAATTACTCGCCAAGTTGCCAAACTGTCGCTAAATCTGTCGCACGCGAACAGTACTCCTAATTTTTAATTGTTCAGTCGATGTGTATACAAAATAGATACACTTTCGGCACATACTTTGTATGACCACGATTACCTAAAGGGGAGCTACGTTGAGTGTTACGTGAACATTCTTTTTTAATGTAACTTATGAGGCTACAAAAGCAAACTATAGAAAAAACTTAACTTACAATATGAAATGCAACAGCAGATAAAGTCAGTAAACCAAACTTCTACAGGTTGTGTAAAAAAAAAGCAAGCACAATCCAGTCACTAAAAATAGCTCAAAGTTAGATAATACCTGAAGCACGAGTAAATGCTATTAATAAGTAAATTATATTCATTTTATGTTAAAAATACAATATTTTTCTTTATCGGTTTTTATCTAAACATAACATATTGATATAGCTTAAATACTATTCTAAGAAAGATTCAAAAGGTGTGTGGGATAGGGTTAAACTTGAAGAAACCTTATAGTTCAAGGGTTCAATGAGTCGACAAAGTTTTAAGATCACTGATATAAACAACAGGGCCGGCTATCTGGAGTGTGCGACGGATGCTGTGCCCCCAATTATGAGGGCCCCAACATGATCAAGAACAGAAGTAATGTACTCTTGCATATAGAAATATTTCTAACGTTATCAGTATGATGTATAGTCCACTTTATCGTAAACATTATTACAGTAGATCTATGAATTTCGACAATCTTCTCTCCTTAAGCTAGTTCTTGATTAAGCGAATGGTTGGTTTTTGTTACTTGATTTGGGGAACTCCTGAGTATATCCCCACCTAAACCGAACTGTTTAGTCAAGTATAAGTGCATAATGCTTAAATGCTCTGGCAATATTAAGCAATCAATTGCATCGAAAAAGAAACTTAAAAAAATTGGAATTTTTTTAAAGTAATTAATGTATTGCCAAAACAAAACCACGCATTAAATAAACATGTATTAATAATATGTTTTCTTGTCTGTTATTATTATTATTTTTTGCTTTACAAATAATTTAATACCCAAATGGTTTCTTGTACCCAGGCTCCTTTAAAGAGAAGGCCGACTAGCAAACTCGATTAACCAACCCAAAAGAATATTTGATTTTAACAAACATCCCTCTAGAATCCCGCGAAGGCTACTGGCAATGAACATCATAATTTAAAATCTCCACCGCATGACTAAACCACATTTCCTATGTTAGGAGAAAAATATCATGCATGTTGAGTCATCTGTAACAATGTTAAATCGGTTTCAAAATTAAGTTCTGACTCCGAAAGAAAGTCATAAGTGAGCATAAGAAAAGAAAACCTCATAAAACTTCCACCATTATTCATTGTTATTTGGTGCCAGAGAATCCAGAGTTACAAGCGAGAAAAATATTTGTTTGATTTTTAAACTTTTCCGGGCCTTGATGGCATGTATTTCTCGAAATAAGCTTCATTATTGTTCGCAGCTCGTAGTGACTGCGATATAAATTCAAATAAAAAGGACATTCGTATGAACTTCCTGTAATGCATATCAGAAACTTTCGTGTTTAAATTAGTTCTTGTCTAAAGAATGAAAGTTATGAATGAATTATTCATGCGTGACTGTTGCGATGAAAAGCGAATATCTTATTCGTTTTGTTTGAGCCATGCACGAAAGCAACTTAGTGTTTAAAAATGAAAGTGGAGTTTCATTTAATTTCAGATTCGTTTTTTTTATTCCGAAACAGCACAAAAAGTTATCAACTCATTATTTTTTTGGTAAAATGCTTTTTTTTATTATTTACGATACTTATTTAAAACGCTGATCATTATTGATATTTAAAACTAACATTTAATGTCATCAAGTTCCTGACGAAATTAAAAACATTTAATTAATATATGTCTGAGGTATTCGAAATTCTTTATACTAATTTTAGGTTCTTTTTTTAATTCCGAAATCAAAAGAAAAATGCTTTCATTTCATAATTATTAGTTAAAATATTTTTTTTTATTTATACTTGTTTAAAATACTGGTTATTACTAATAATTGAAATCAACATTTAATAATATCAAGTTTCTGACGAAATTAAAAATATTTAATTAATATGTCTCAGGTATTCGAAATTGCGTAATAAAATGAGGTTTTTACAGAGACATTAGATTGAAATTTCTATAGGTGTTTTGTAAAAATACATTCAAATGGAAAAAGTAATATGCAACTTAATGTTAGCTCGGGGATTTTAATGAGTGTAAATGTTGTTCCAGATGTTTTTTTTAAAAAAATGGTATTTTAAATATGAATGAAACAAAATATTTTGTGTGAGAAACTCAAACCGAAACAATGATTAAATTTTTTGCCCTGTTATCAGTTAACAAGAGCTATATTAAGCCAATTAATAATCAGATCAACAGGTACATAATAATAATCAAGTCATTAACTGAAATTAAAATAATGTTTGTGTGTTAAATTGTTCTCTTAATTTTTCGTAATAATTTCACTGAACAAATTTTTAAAAATTTATGTGAATTTCTACGTAAGGTTTACTTAAAAAATACCATGTGTCTTCCAAGGAATTTAACAATTTTTTGGATTATTGAATCAATTATTTTTTTTTTTAATTCTTTGAGAGTTTTTGTATGGCGGAACTATTACATGTGAGTAGCTCTTTCTCAAAAATAGTTTTATGTCTTAAAAGTTTTTTGTTTTTTTTAAAAATAAGTAGCATAGTCCAATTGTATGGTAAGACATTTGTTCTCTGAGGCAATTTCTTCTTATTTAAAACCTTCAAAGAGACCCAATTCAATATTAGAACAGATGAAATGCCTCGATAAATATTGTAAAGTTATACATCGAGCAAAAAATAAATATCGCAAATGGTCCATTTAACAGTGATTATGAATAGATAAATATTCTTATTGTCTGCAGATTGATATTTGTCTGGAACTGATAATATATTGATTCCTTTTTCACTCTCTACACTTATATAGATATAGGACCATCTGGATGCATGACTGCATATAACAGTCCTTTGAATAAGTATAATGGAAGCATCTATTCTTTCAAGACCCGCGAAAGAAGAAAGAACCGCTTCCTCAGGCCTGTACGCTCTGAAAGTGTACGCTCGCAGCGGAATGAGCGATTTTTCTCTTTAAGCCTAATTTCATATAAAAATTCATATAAAACCTTCCCTGCAATTAAATACGCTAAAACTTACGGATTATTATCATTGCTGGTGTCTAAATATATGGTAGTAAAACTTTTGCGATATTTAAAAAAAAAATAATTGCGAATTTTTAAAAAATATTTTCAGTAACTACGGAAATAACAGCAATATAAATGATATATTTCTTTTATGTACGAATATTTAAAATATAGATAAAATCTTAGAGAATTGAATACAAAAAAATATATATATAAAATAACTGAAATAAAATTTTTAAATAATACTTAAAACTTTTGAAGCCTATGATACATTTCGAAACACTGTTATACATTAGGAAATGCCATACGTTGCAAATTTTTCATTTATAATATGTCAACTTGAGTTTTCTTTCTTTTAGGGAATCTTTTTTGCACACAACACATTGTGTCCTTGGATTTTCAACTCAGATATTTCAATCTTTTCGCCATGAAAGCAAAGATAACACTGATCCAAAAACATACAAAATGCAATCATGCGAACGATAAGTCTACTCTCAATCCTAACCAATAAACGTTTCATTATCCCCCCCCCCGCCAAAATATTAAGAAAAACCCAGAGCGCAGTAAATCATAACCATTTAAACGCACAACCCGACCAAAAGAAGCGAACAAATGTAGTTGTCTGAATTTTCAAATTCCCCTAATCCAATAGAAAAAAAAATCGAAAACAAAAGCAGGGAATTGAAGGTCAACACTTTTTGCAACGATATTTGAAGGTCTGCATACTTCTGATAATTCAAAACAACCTTCTTACATGTTACCTACGTTTAAGTATATTTTAATCACAATAAATCTTATAAAGTTTTCGTTTAGTGCAACTGTGGAATCGGCATTTATTATTTCATTTAAATATACATATTGTCTTTAAAACTTTCCGAAATTTAAAGTATGTCTAATAAAACTCACCAAAAGTTTCGAAATATGAATTCGACTTTTCTTGTTAGATTATGCATATCTAGTTGAGAGAGAGAAGAGACAGTGAGGGTCTCTCCATTTTAATAATGTTTTCTGTTTTTCTACGCGGTATAACAAAATGACTTATCTTGAAAGACGGAATCTTGTTTCTGTTTGAGATAAGGACTAAATAAATAGCCGATCGAAAATAAATGCAAATATCCCAAAAATACAACAAATAGATGGATATTGAAGGAGCATTTGTTTTATTAGCATTGCCTTCCATCTACATTCAGAGTGATTGATGACAGTACGTGGTCCTTTCCTGTGCAAGACCTGGGATAGAAAAATAAACAGAAGCCAGTAGGCCAACATCAAAACAAATAACACAATAAAAGTAATCGAGGACATGGTATAAGTTTAGTATAATGATCCATCCAGATTGGATAATCCTTCGTATTCCATTTCTAGTTATATAATACTATGTGATGGGTTGAACTTTTTGGTGTATTAGGTTGGATTGTATTTCAAGGTCGCGCAATCATTTATCAAAATACAAATCTGAACTTTATCATTCAAGGAATTTAAGAAGTTCTTTTGTTTCCTTTTTAAAATATACTCGGAACTAGCTTTTTAAGAAAAGAATAGGATTAATTCTCTTTGATAATTTCCCACATATTAAAAACAATATTAATTAAATCGTCTTTAAAAATTAAAAATACGAATAACGATAATATGAATAAATACACACTAAAATAATCACATATTAAACATTTTCTAAAATAAAAATATTATGGATTCTTATATTTCTCTTTATTGAGTTAATTTATGAGCCTTAGTTTCTTATTACGAATAGTGGTGTGTAAGTTAGGAGGATAAGGTAATCAATTCTGTAATAGGTTCAAAATAACGAGGCCCGTCGCCAATAGCCTGCGTGTTAATTCTCAATGCGACGTTAGTAAACAACCCCTCTTTGAGTTAACTCCTTTTAAATGAAAGATAAGCAAGATATTTGATTTATTTAGAGCATTTGCAAAAACACTTGGAAACGAAACGATTATATTACGTTTTTTGCCAAAGACCGATTATCACGTTGAATCTTTCTGTTTTGAAAAATAAGTTGTTTCTCTTTCATTGATAACGTGATTGTAGATGTCGGAGGAAAACTGTATTAAAGTTAGGTAAAAAATTAATTGAATTACTGATTCAATCAATGTAATATTACCGGTAACAATGGGAAACAAAAATTGCAACTAACCTGTATTGCAATCCCTTGTGTAAATGTTTCGACAGTCAGCACTAGAGTCCAGTCATACAGCAGGATCGATGCACTCTTAATTAGCCGTTGCTCAATTTCCTCACCTTGGAATGGTGCGTAGGTGTGAAGGGAGAGGTATCAGCACTCATTTGTCATCTTCATCGCTTGACCAAAATTTAAAATTACGAGTTCCGTTGCCAATAGATCTTGAAAGGTTTGTAAATGTGACTTTAACAAACAATCATTCATTCAATCAATCAACCAGCAAATTCAATGTCCATCAACCCAATAAATGATGAATTAGTATAGGGTATTTGTTAATATGAGATATGAATATTCGCCTTTTGTTTAGTTGGCTTTTGTTTCTCTATCAACCAAGACACAACAGTATTAAACTGGTGGCCAACAAAAATGCGATACTGAGCGTATACCATTATAGGATATGCAAATGGATAGCACATTACAACTTCAGTCACACATAATGAGTACCTGTAGCGCCACTAATAAGCATTATATAAAAGGATTTAGAATGTCATATCGAAGTACTGGAAATGCTATTTCGCAGGGTTGTTTTACGTGGACAGCTTCAGTAAGCCTTGAAGAAGTATGCGAGTATCTTTCGAGATATTTTTCTATGTGAAATGAGGTAGAACAGTTTCCTATAGAAAATGCAGATTATTTTTCCTATAAACCAGTAATCGTGTCCGACCTAACCAAGCAACAGTGATGCGAATCAGTAATCGATGTATGCAGAAGAGAACGCCTGATTAATGGCACAATTGACACCCCCGACTCGACACATCATTACACATGATGACGGCAAATGGTGCGCAATATGTGAGGAATCACTCTGCCACATCGTGAGCCATACCAAAATTTATATGGTCTGTCCCACAACAATCTGTGTCCGAACGTACCATTCGACATCGATTTCAATTCAGTGGAACGTCGGTAAGGATTCTGTGGCTGCGATTACCTTTATCGCAAAATCCCAGGCCTTTATGTATGCAAAGATGCACGGCGAACATGGAAAATCAAATAGTACGATGTAATTTTACAGATAAATCACGCTTGTACCTGAAACACCACGAAGGTCGAATAAGTCCGAAAACACTATTGGAAGAAGCTGCTCAAACTTGCCTTATGCATTGCCATACCTTTCCCGCAATCGACATTTATTTTTAGGTGCATTGGATTCTTCCCATAGCACCCTGGTGTGCTTTCCTGGCACAAAAAACAACCAGCTCTATATCTAAATTATTTTGGAGTTTCTGTCTTTTCTTTTCGTACCTCCAGAGATTGTTTGCCCTCATACCCAACAGGGCAATGCACAAACACAGGTAGTCATGCATTGTCCTGTTTAAGACTTCATCTTCGCACATCAAGTTGCATTTCTGCCTTGGTCTGTCTGTTTTCTCGATCCATCGCCTATCGAACTCGCCTGTTGGACGACTGACATGACTGGCCCGATATAAAGCACTCACTTCTACATCATAGCAGTTTTGGAAACGTGTTGAAGAAGTATGGTTTGCTTTAATCCCATAAGACATCCAAAGCATTGGGGCGTATATCAGTGGTTGTTGCTAACCGTGGTAACAACATACAATGCTGATTTCATCGTCTTCCTCACATTGTATAAGAGTGTATTTTCAATCAGTTCACCTTTCATTTACTATGTGCTACCTCTCTAATAAATGCGACTCTGATATCTCTTGTCCTTCTTGGTGCCTTTTGGATGGTCAGCAGTTAGGTTTCGATGTAATCTGATGTATAAGGCTTTGTTTTGCAGCAATTCTTTCTCTATCAGTTCTTAATTGCAAATATTTTATCTTAATGAATTGCTCTTAAATATTTGCTCTCGTATTAGTAATCAAGCACCTTAGATACGAAATCATTCTTAACATAAATTTTGCAATGTATGGTAAATTTTCAACTTACCTAAACTATTTTCCATTTATGTCAAGAAGTTTTTACATATACATCATTTTTCTTTCATTGAAATACAGAATTCATACTCAAACAGAACAGTGATTCATTTAAATTACAAAATATCCGAAGTTGTTCTATCTGAAATTGTTACATTTTCTATTTTTTCAAATACAAGTATTATAATCTGTACTAATATTTTCTGAAGGAAGTCTTCCAAAAAATTTTTAAATATTTCTGCTGATCATATCTGAATTTTAAAGGAATGTAATATCTAAATTTTAGCAAATTGTTTGTTATATATATATTCATTCCCAAAACATACTCTTAGAGTACAGGGAAGACAAACTCTTTTGATGAGATTATTATATTGCTTTCTTGAAAGATGTATTTGATAAATTATGTAAAAATTTAAATTTCTATATTTCATTAATTTCACAGAATTTCACGAATTTCGTAAGTGTATCTAATTTATAATGCACAATGTGTTAGGTTTTCTGTGTCCCTCCTACCTTAATGCAACCAAGGCAACCGACTGGTTATAGTCGCCGGGAGCTTGAGGATCGCGTGCTTGGAGCTCTTTCTATCGAGCCATGGGTTCGAACCCTGAAGCCATTATGGACTATGTAGCAGGCTCCAATTTCTCTCGCTGGCGGTGTGTGGAGGTACTTGCGCAGATATCAACCTCGTCACTTGACAAAGACTCAAAATTATAAGACCCTTCAACAATACTTGCGACGTTAATAAACAATACCTTCCTTAATGCTTTCTTAAAATGTGTGTTAACTACCAAAACAGAATGAGAAAAAAAAATCAATGACAATTTTTATTCCTACAATTTTTTTTAAGTTTTGATGATCATCTCGAGCATTGATATATTCATTCCGACATAAAACTGTGGCCACGGTAGCCAAATTATCATGAACTTGTACTTGCGGCCGGTGTTGTTTTCTTGAATCCTATTTGAGCCCTAAAGCCGTTAAAGACCCACCATATAGCGGTACTGATGCTCGTTAAATCTGGTCTAGGTTCCAAGTCTTGTCGTTGGCGTGGTTTGGGAGTTTGGAGAGAGGGGTCCCAGCTTAGGTGTCGTCCTCGTCAATAGACCTAGGTTCAAAATTAAGAGGTCACGTGGTTAGTCGCCGATATATCTCGTGTTGATTCTCAATTCGACGTTGATAATCAATCACATCAGGGTTATACAACAGAAGAGAAAAAAATCTGAGCACCCGGAACAGAAGGTTTAGTTTAGTTTAGTTTTTATTAACGTCGCACTAGAAGCAACACGAGGGTTATTGGCGACGGACCTCGTAATTTTGAACCACGGTCAAGTGACGAGGACGACACCTGAGCTGGCACCCCCTCTCCTAACATCCACACCACTCCAGCGGGAGGACTTTGGGCCCCGAACAGATTTAACGTGCATCAGCCCCGGCTACACGGCGGGTCTTTGGCGGCCAAGGATCGAACCGGAACAGAAGGAATATACTCCAAGATTTAGCAACAATTTTTTTTTTCAGAATAATGTCTTGTGTAATACCTATAACCGTATGAAAGATCTTAAACATATTCCGTTATACATCTGAAAAAATATGACTCATCGAAATAATCTCCGTAATACACCCAAAATAGAATCATTATCACTTTTAGGGAACTTTTGGACAAAGTAGTGATTTTTCTTCAAACAATGTTAGGGCTTTTTTTACAAATGATGAAATACTTAGACATTTATTTAATTCAAAGTATTCCTTATTATTATTATTATTTTAAACTGAAAGTATTCGTTATAAGCTATAATAATGTCCTTGTTAGTCCCTATCATTCATAATCTTTTCAATCAATCAGACAATGTGCATTTACTTTTCTGAAATTTTAAACAATACTTTTAAAGTCGAGAGAATCTAACAGAACAAATATAAGTTAAATATCCTTTCTCTCTCAGCTGCTCTGCAAATATAACACCTCCAGATTTCTAGCCATTGAAGGTCATGTTAACTTACTGCGCAAATAGAGTGGGAGGTGTTAACAAAATAATACATTTGCCAGCACAAACCAGTTCCGGGTAAATACAGGAAAGAAAGCTATCTGCACGGAACTCATACATTTCAACCTACAGGATATTTAACAATAGAGAAGATGAGTTATTTTTAGAGATTTTATTGACACGCGTTTCAGTGTATATTGATTTCGTTAAATTTTATGGCAACGAAAATAGTACGAAACATCTGTTTTACTGTTTCTAAAGAATTCTAAAATGCTTTATATCGTCACATTTATTGAAATAAACAACTGCTATTTTCTTTCACGTAATCCTTCCGGCTTTATTTTTTGACATTCTATCCGTTATTAGAACTACGAATGGCCGCGGTAGCCTAGTGGTCATAGTTTCGGATTCGTTCTGTCGCGGGTTCGATCCTTGTCCGTTAAAGACCCGCAGTGCAGCCGGGGCTGATGCACATTAAATCTGTCGGGGCCAAAGTCCTCCCATTTGCGTGATGTGGAAGTTAGGAGAGGGGTTGCCAGTTCAGATGTCGTCCTCGTCAGTTGACCGAGGCTCAAAATTACGAGGCCCGTCTCCAATAGCCCTCGTGTTGCTTCTAAGTGGACGTTAATTAAAATTAAACTAAACTATTAGAACTACGCATCCAACAAAGAATTTCTAATTAAAGAATTTTGAATACTTCAACACATCTTTCGCAGTTTTTGACTTTAATGCATGATGCCACGGAATTTATGCGGTATACATCCGGATTGGTTCCATTTTCTTTCTTCCTTTTTTTCAGGCAATGAGTTTTTTTATGCCAAATTTCCTGCATGCCAATATTTATCTAAAGCCTGCATACCAGATGCATTAAGCTGGTGAAAAAAAAAACGAACTCTGTGTCCGGGTGTATTCTGTATTCGCAGCCGAAGTCACAGTAATTTTGTGATAAAAGAAGCATTTTGTTTGGGATAGTGGTGTGGAAACATAGAAAATGATACAAACATAGGTGTCTGATTAATTGCTTTTGAATTAATTTATTAATATGGTTTGAATGCATTAAAGTAGGGGCAAGTTAAGATCTCGCGAACTGTGACAATGGCTCAAAATTACGAGTGGGATTGGCTGTTTTAGAAGAACTTTTTAATCCAGCAGAAATAAATTATCGGATTGTAGCAATTACGTAGTCATGGTCATGAAATCGTAGCGGGTCATGTGTCAGTGGAAACTAGTGCTCAAATTCTGATTCCACTTGTGTAACAGGATTTACTCAAATTAAATCTGTCGAGTCTCCGTTGGTGAAAATGCAGGCCAATTTAAATTCTAACTCCTTCCGTATTGTAAAAACACGAAAGCATGACAAAACAAACAGTCTTGTATTCACGTACTATAAAGGAGCGACACGAAAACAGAAGATATTATACATTCGTAGACCTAACATGTTCCAAATGTAACGATGTCTTTAAAAAATATCGGTTATGGAGCAAACAAGCGGTAGAACTTGTACTCAGTGGCATCCAAACGATGACCACGCATGTCAATAGCGTATGCAAGCTAAAAACGTTCGTTCTACTCTGTCCATGGGCACAAGGACACATTTATCATGATTGTAAATTCGCTTGAGGAGACGCGATCGCAGTAGTCTTGTGGTCAGTGTTGCAAACTCGTGGCGGACGTTGCTTTCGTCGAATCAGGTTATCGAATCCTGATGGCCCGTCATCAAAAGGGGGACCATGCACATTAATCTGTTCAGGCTCCAAATTCTCATATTGCCTTGATGTAGGAGATTGGAGAGGGAGGAACCTGCTGTATCGACCACGTCACTTGACCGAAGTTCAAAGTTATGAGATCTTTTGCCACTATGCCTCGTGTTAAATCTAAACGTGATTGTAAATAGAATAAATCAATCGTCTAAGAAGATGATGCGATGCCACTTCTGTGTTTATAAGAGTAGTTTTCAACGCACCACTGTGAATGACTTTGTGCTGCGTTAAGAATTGCATTTGCTATCGTTGACCTGCTGATAGTTTGCGATGCTGTAGACCTGAACGCTTTGTCTGTGATGGCGCTTGTCACTTCGCATATAAGCGAAGTTCTTGACTCAAGGTATGTGAGTGCTATTTCACCCCTCGGCTATGCCACGTAGATAATGTATCTTTCCATTCGGGGGCATTAATGGGTTGCCTCTAAGATCCTACATGTCGTTCCATATGACCCTCCTTACACTTTCATAAGCAATTCTCGTTTGGCTAGAGGGCTCCCTAATGTCCTTTCTATCATTTCTCATGCATTGCTCATCACATCTTAATAGTCTCTGGTATTTCATCCTCTCTTCATCGCATTTTACTTTAGATTCTTCTGTTTTACACTTGTCTGACTTCCCACAGTAACTTATTTAGTTTTTTTTAAAGAAAAAAGGGGTTCTTTATACGAAGTTTAAAATTTTTATTTCATTTTTTTTCCCTTTATCAAAAATTATACTTTATTTATGCTATATTCAGATGCTTTTATTGAAAAATGGAATGCGCTAAACCCATATATTTGGTGAAATATAGCCTAATTTGGCTCTTGTGCCATGAAATACAACAGTCACTCTAACAGTCTCCTTAACCTTCAGTTCCTTATAACAATCATAGGAATATGATCAATTATTTCGCAAAAGGATAAGTTGCATTTCCGGTCGCCGAGTATTCCACTACAACTTCCAACATATTTATTTGGAATTCTTCCTTCTCCCTTGAGCCGGAATGCGAACTTTACACGGGCAGCGAACTTTACACGAAGACGACTTCAGACAGAAAATCCAGCTGTATAATCTTCTTTTTCATTTATACTGTGTATAGTGTACTGTATTGAAGACTATTAATAAAAATGACCTGTTTTCAGGATATCACGTTTATTTGCGCACATCTTATCAAACATAAATTAGATACACAATTTTAAACAAGCACCATTTTTCAACGTTCGTCTTTAACTCTTCGAAAAAAACTTAATACTCAATTTTTATATTTGTTGCCAGTAAATTATCTAAAATCAAAAATATGATCTGGTGTTGCCAAAAAAATATATCTTAATAAAGAATATTGAAAAAGGTATCACTTTAAGTTTAAATCGTTTGCTTTTAAAAGTTGAATAGATAATATTTTAAAAAAAGTATCACATTAGATTAAATCGTTTGTTTTTAAAAATTGAATATGTCAGAATAGTTATACTTTGTTGCTTAAAATAAGAATAGTCTATATACTCTAGCATGCTATCCCTTTCAAGAAAAATTAACGTTCAGTTCATTGCCTACATGTTGAAGCCATTTTAATGGCTACTAGAGTACATAATATTGTAAGTAGTCAACTTCATATTTAATCAATTAGATTTGCTTGAGAAAATCAGAAGATGTTTAAATTTCATAAATAAGAAAACAATAATTTAAACAAAAAAAAATTATCTCATGATATATAACATCATGTCGTTTATCTAATACGCATATATTTGATAACAATATAATGCCTGCTGTAGTATCTATTCACCTAATCAGACTTTGACAACGTGTTTCAGATGCATGTCTATATAGTAGTTTATTTTGTGACAGGAATAGTTTTATATTCGAATTTCAAAATACCTGAAAACGTATTTTTATCAGACATACCGCTCGATTGATATGGACAGAAATATCAATTCTCTAGCAAGAGACTGATGGAAGTGTCGCAAATAAGATTTCACTGTGGAACCCAGGGTGAATATCAAAAATTGGAATATCTCAAAATCTACGAAATAGCTTATGAGGACACGATTCTAAAGGGGGGGGGGCAAATGGAAATAAAACTTTTTTGTATGCTTAGAAACGTGTTTCATGAAGCATATTTCAATGCCTGAGAGTGCAGAAACACGATTCTTTGAGACGAAAAATGCATATTTATAACAATGCACTGGGGGTAAAAAACGTTATATTTTTTATGTATTATATCTCTACTCAAAAGTTACAGATTTATATTTGCGGAATATATATTGCAATATTTTCCTTTAGAATATAAAATCAGAATCTTATTGTTGAAAGAATCGAAATTACGTTTACGAATGTGGTAGAAAAAGAACCTATTTTAAAAGAAATTTTATCATAAGTTCCTATCACCATTGTGCGCTGTTAATTCAAAAATGGCGGCAAATCAATTGTAACTCTGATTCATAGGTTAGTTTTAGTTGTCGTCATTACTTTACATAGAGTTTTCACGTCGATGAGACCAAGATACATCATTTTTCATCTGAAACTATGTAAAACTAAAAACACTGTGTTGCTTTAGGTTCAGGAGTATCTTAACCTTTACCTGTTATCTGTGGATATGAAAAAAAAAAGCATTTTTCGAACCAATATAACTTACCAATGAAACAAAGCAGAAATTTGACATTTTTACCATAGGAATATCATTAATATTTATATTAATTCGTATATTTTTATGTATTTTTAAAGAAATTTTAAAAATATGTATATAGATTTTAATTTATACGTAAAAAAAATTTATAACATAAAGAAATATAAACTGGACACATTTTTTTCAATATCATGAAAATAAATATTTTACTATGCGCAGTATTCTGAAGTACAACATTGATCAAAATTTATAAAAGCAATGTTACGTAATACAAAAATATTCAGTTTTGAAGATATACATTCTTTTTTCTAAGAATTTAGTTAAGAAAAGTTTTTTAATAGATTTACTAAGAAAATTATGATATTATAAGAAAAATCCAATTAAAATTCATATAAATAATAATTTGTCTGTTAATAACTGACCTAATATTTGACGAAAAATTCATGAAGAAACTTATTTTAAACATATGCATGACATTTAAAACCAATGTGATTGATAGTTTCTGTGAATCGTGCAAGTGAGCGAAAAGGTTTCTGAGAAAAGGGAAGTTAATTTTTAAATATAAACAAAAAACTAGTTAAATTAGGCTTGTTTCTTTTCTAAATAATTCTGAAATTTTTAGTAGTGTAGTTATTATTATTATTTGGTGCCAAAATGTTCAAAAAATATGGAGCTATAATAAAATGGGTTGTTTTTTTTAAATATAAATATTGAAATTTAAGGATACTGATACTCCTTCGCTGCACTAATGAAGGCGAAGGCGTTCTCATTAATTCAAAAAATTACGACGACGGTTTTGAAGGAAATGAGGGACGTTATATATTATAAAAAAAATTTTTTTTTTTTTAAAGAATTGCGTGAATTTCAAAATTTACTGTTTTGAAATCTGATGTCCTTTTGTTCTGAATTCAATATTACATCTTTAACTAAATATAGGGAGTTATTAATAACGTTTAGAATTAATTAGATCTATCTTGAATGTATGTTTGTGTTATATTACTTACAAAGTTATAAAAAAA
Organism: Nephila pilipes; assembly: GCA_019974015.1. NCBI lineage: Eukaryota > Metazoa > Arthropoda > Arachnida > Araneae > Nephilidae > Nephila > Nephila pilipes. The sequence continues at coordinate 110,103 of BMAW01078714.1, read as the reverse complement.
AAGTAACAACGGAAAAAAAGAATTTTTTTGAACATGGGTTTTCTTCAAACTTCGCACATTGTGCAACATAATTTTTTTATACCTCCCATTTTAAGAGCAAACGGGAACGTTGAGTCAAATTGAATTTATTTAATAATTTATTATATTAATTGACGTTTATTAAGTTTATCATCTATTATTAACAAAACAGAGTTTGAGCAATGACCCTTTCATCTTCGATGATCCCTTCAATCGATTCGCTTCTATTGCTCATACTTTCATAAATGATCTCATGTATGAAGTCTAGCCTTCCCGATGAGCTACTAGGACTAAACACAATACACCAATACAAATTATTATCATTATTATTTACTATGGCTTTATTAATTCATGCAGAAATCTCAAACATCGAAGAACAATGAGAGAACAGTAAAAAAAAAAAAATTACAGAATGTAACAAAACTGTCTCAATGATCGAAAGGCAAAGAAGGAGACAAGCATCTACAATCAGTCAATGAGGTCCCATGGCTCCCAATACAGTCTAAGGATATCTCCTTGTTCCTGTGTGACTCTGTCTAGTTCCGTACAATCCAGGAAATGGGCGGAGATCATTATTCCTGATTTACAGATTGGGCATATGTTGGTGTCGAGAATATCTATCCTATTTAGGTGCTCTTTAAGGCAATCATGGCCTGTCATTAATCTGAAATGGGCAACTGCTTCTTTTCTTGGTCTGAAGTTGTAGGTTTTCCAAGAGTTTTGGACATGTTGCCATTTTTTATCTTTTCATATAATATATAAATTGTCTCTGCAGAAGTTTTCAATGTTTTTGTGGACATACATTTTTAAGGAATCTGGGGGAATTAGATTTTGATCGCTTATTTACCGGTTTCATTTTTTCCCCAGTCGGTATGTCTCCTCATCTCCCTAGATACTCAAATGGGAAGGTATCCATTGAAATAAAATTTGAATATTTGTACAGATTAATATATTTTATACAAATATATCGTTCCACACATATTTTATGATAATAAGCACATTTTAAAAGATATGCTATATTAAATTATGTAAAATAATATTTCTTTCTTATAAATCGTGAAAATAGTTTGTCACTTTTAAATTATTGGTTCATACACAAATAAAGAAAAAAGACTCTGAGAGTTAGTTGAAATCCAAAGTTTTTGTTGGAAATTGAATATATATTTGTAGCAGAATGAATAAAATTACAATTTTCATAATAACTAATTTATTCTACAATAATAAATTAAACACATAAATTTTATGAAGTATAATAATACTTACGATTTTTCAGAGATGGGTGTTATTTCAATATGATAAATAATAATATTATACGTTTGGAATCTTTTCGTCTGTAATATATTCCTTTCAAAACACTATTAATTTTATCTTAATGACTTCAGAGAAATTGCGCTAAATGAAATACTATTTTTACAAAACATTAATAAATATCAAGCTATATAGCTATTTTAAATATTTTGATTGTTTCTATATAAAAAATAAATTATTAAAGCAATAAAAAAAAAGTGGAATACATAACAAAAGGAAGAGTATTATGGAACAAAATTAAAAGAATAGGTCTTCAAAAGTAGTAGGATAGCGCAATATCTTCTCCAAAAGTAATGAATTATTGAAATATTACTTTTTATATAAAAGTAATAGGATTGAAGAATATAATCCCACAAAGTACCAGTGCCGTGGAATATGATTCCAAAAGTTAATAAGATGAATTATGATTCCAAAAGCAGTACGTTTTGGAATACAATCCAGAAGAACAGGATCAAAGAATATAACTCCAACATAGTAGACTTTTGGCGTCTTGAGAAACTACCACCATGAGAATTAGACGGCAGTTGTAGAGAAGCGATCCGGCCTAGTGAGAACGAACAGGTGTAAATAAATGAATTCAAGTCCTTCTGTATCAGATATTTTAAGAGCAGCTTCAACCTTGAGTTTCGCCTTCTGACGCCGATTCTCGCTTCGTTCTTTTAGCTGTCAGATTATCAGTTGTCACTTTTGTTATTTTAAATTTCTTTTAAATGTTCTTTGTTTATAAATTATTTTTATTTCGATGAGAAATTTCTGCTGATCTTTGTAAGCCCTTCTGAAATAGTCACCGTAATACGTTCCACAACTCATTTAATGTAAGAGAGTCAGAGAAATATAATAAAAAAAATTATAGAATTCTTGAATTAAATTTAATAAGGCAGTGAAATATATTCCAAAATTATTAGAATATTGGAACCTATAATTACACTGAAAATGGCATACTAGACTATTTTACTTAAAAATAACAATTTGATTCAACTCTACTTGCAATTCATTTTTAATTTACTATCACAAATTTAAAACTCATATATGATTATCTAATGATGTTATGAGACGCTTTTCAAGACTTTGCATGACTGCTCTGTAGCAAAATATATTTTACTTTTATTTCTGAATACAAAATATTTGAAATGCATTTTTCTCAAGAATGTCACTCTATTGTTACCGAAAGAAACATCACGTTTCGTGAGGGACAAATAGAAATGTCGTAAATAAGATTTCGACTTGAAGCACGGATGAGTATCACAGATTTGAATTCGTAAAAGTTCTGAATTGGTTTGTGTGAGGGTTACAGTTCTAAAGGCGGAATAAAAAAGGTTAAAACTTGATTGCTTAGGAACAAGTTTCATGAAACATATCACAATGTTAGAATGTGCAATAACATGATTTTTTACAAAGAAAGTATGCATTTTTATTATTAGGACAGTTGCAAAAATTTACATTTTTTACTCGAAGAACATAAAACTACAAACATAGCAGTTTTATGTTTTTGGACTGTGATATTTTTTTTCTTACATACATTATGACATCGAAGTTCTGCTGTAAGAGAAAAATTGAAAGCGCTTTTCATAATCCTATATTTGTTGTGACATTGATTTCTTTTAGAATCATGTCAAAAAGTCACGTTCTCGAGATTTGATGTCTTTTGATCCAAATTCGGTATTTTAACTTTTGTTTTATCAAATATGAACTCTATAAAATGTTTGGAACAGTTTATAAACTTTGTATATCCTCTTGAACAATCTTGCAGTTTTTACAGTATGTGTGTATATATATATATAAATATACATGTATGTATATATATATACAAGTATGTATATATATATATATACATGTATGTATATATGTATATATATATATACAAGTATGTATATATGTATATATATATATATATATACATACATGTATATGTGTGTATATATATATATACATACATACATATATACATACATGTGTATATATATATATACACATATATACATACATGTGTATATATATATATGTGAAGTCCGGGTATCCACAATGATGATGCTTCCTTTCATACTAAG
>BMAW01078714.1:87817-106329 GCA_019974015.1 Nephila pilipes | reverse complement strand
TGTGAAGTCCGGGTATCCACAATGATGATGCTTCCTTTCATACTAAGCTATTTATTCTTATTTACAGCGATTAATATGTACAGACACTTGAATATAGTTAATTGAGAAAAGCGTAAGTAATGTTCATAGTACAGATATATGAAGACAGTTCATTTCAGTCAGACGGTTGTGCTCCGTGCACTTATTTTGTAAAACAGTTTTACCAGTGATATGCCTTAGACACTCCGTGTGCCCACTCTCACTTCGTAATGGCGTCTTCCCGCGCAAACGTCTTCTTTCCCCTAGCGGCATGTCGCCGAGACATTAGCAGCGCTCTCTGGTGGTGAGACGTTCTAGGCGATAAGTCAAGTTCGATTCCCACATATATATATATATATATATATATATATATATATATATACATACATGTGTGTATATATATATATATATATTTTGTTTCATAGAGCCCTTCATCAGTAATATGCTCATTCACAATTTTTTCTATTCTATAACATTGAAACTGATTTTTTTCTAAATAAGTTTCTTAAATAATTGCTTTGGAAATACTGAATTTGTATCGGAATTGCGCATTGGTGTGTGACTTTATAGATAACATTAGTTCCAAAATCTTTTGGTCTCAGCAATGAGTTTGTCAGTTCGGAGATCAATCCATACTAAAATTATTAATGGAGCTCTATGCATTATAACATTGTATAATCGAAGCGGATAATACGAATTGTTAGTAGAACCGTTAAGGACCATCCTTATCTCAAGAACTTCAATCATTTCATCAAAGATCCCTTTCATCTTTAAGCATATTCAGTTCTCTGAGTGTTCGCCGTATCTACGGTGACCATGAGCATGATCCTGTCCCAAGAGTATTCTCGTCAGAAGATGAGCGGCAAACGGCACATCACAGACAATTTCAGGCCTGATACGTCGTTGTTATAAGATTAATTCGCTTTTAACGAAAGTTGATGGATTGTTATTGTGTCATAAGAAAATGTATTTCTAGTCGGTTAATTTCAATGATTGGAATTAATGTTTTTTAAAATTATTTTCATATTAAAATTAATTTGTAGAAAACAATATTTCTTGAATCTATTTTCTGATGTAGTTACTTTTTTGTACTTTTGCATATTTTGTGGTTTATCTGATTTCAAATAAGAATTTGAACAATCTCAAACAATCTGAAATTGAGACCCTAAAATACAATAACTCAAAACGAACTATATAAGAATAAAAAAAATAAAAATAAAAAAATGAAAGTAAAGCCAAAATTTAGAAAAAGGAAAATAATGTAATGAAAACTGTTCAATACTTTGAAATTAAATAATGTGTGCTGATACCGTTTATTACTGATCAAACCATCACACTTCAGAGAAATATACTATGAAAACATGACAAAAAAAATGAGAAATTCAGATATTTAACAACAGAAAATAGGAGAGAGAAGATAAACTTATATGAAACATATTCAATTACAATTCAAAATACAAAATTACACTTAAATAATCATCTAATACATCGCAACACCAAATAAAAACAATAAATATAAAAAGTAATTCTAACTAAACCGATAATTAATCATAAAAGTAAGTAAAATAAAACATACTGAAATGTAAAATAGTTTCCAATGATAGGTGATCATAAATATTATAGGGTTAAATCTTCTTAAACAACAAGACAAAATCATTAGCAGAAATAAATTGATTACCTAATCCAAAAAAAAAACTTGAGCAAATTGCATTAAAAATAAAATTATTAAAATAAAACAAAGAGTATACTCTACACAATTGTACACCAACACATGTATGTATGTATATATATATATATATATGTTTTTGCTTTCTTTTTGCCCTTGATTCTTAAAGATTTTTTGAAGCTTTTTGTGTGTGTTTTTTTTCAGTTACATTTTTTTTTAAATTTTAGTTTTCAGAATACTTTCCAATTTATAATTTTGGTTCGATATCCATTTTTAATAACATATTTTGTTGATGGGAATAGATAAGCCTAGAATTCTAGAAAAACCTAATTTAAGAGTCTAAAACCTGTTACACCATTTAATATATTCTCCATTTTGATGTGTTTTCAAAAACGTTTTGGCTTATTAATTTTTTTCACATATATTTTAATTTCTTGGTATCTGGTTTATTATTCTCTATTTAACTCTCTCTCTCTCTCTCTCGCACACACACACACACATATATATATATATGTCAGTGCATGCATGTGTGTGTGTATCTGTGTTAAAAAAGTAATTCAACCATTATTTTTTTGTAAGCAAGTAAATAAATGAAGCTTTGGAGACGTGGTTCGGTGTATATTTGTAGGCGATCCTAATGCATGTTTAGAAATTTTTCTCCATTGACAGGAGAAATCAGTCGGTAGCAGACCACAAAAATAAATAGTAAGGAAACATGAGGATCACCTTTGGAGTTTCTTTTTTACAAAATAACAGAATACTTTGAACAACATTATACTGCATTAAATTTTGTGTAATGCTTGGTGATTACAAGTGAAAAAAAGAGCCAGAAACCTACCAAGTAGAAAATCCAAATTTCCAAACCCAGATTTTAGTTCAAAGAATACGAAATGCATGGTTTCATCTGTAATGTAGAACAAACACTTAAATTTAAGTTCATTTCTTGTCTTTCCCAGCCAAAAATATGGAATTATTCAAATTTAGTCTTAGCTATTGTGACTAGTTGTTACGTCAGGTTTTTCTATACGTAATCTTTTTTAAGTATAAACTAAATTACAATATTTTAAAGCTTTGTCATAAAAACCTTTTTGATTTATTAACCTAGTATCTTCTTTCAAAATATATATATATATATATATATAAAACGTAAACGGCAGCTTAAAGGGACTTATTTGAGGGAATGTAATATAAAAAGCGTATACACTTGAAAGCCAAGCAGGTGACGAGTTGTTCAACTCGCAGATACTACTTACGTATCGAAACACTAAATGCATCTTTTATTGTTATTCTGAAAAGCACAAAGGGAATTCACAGTTTTGAGTGCGAGTTGAGTCTGTACTCACACTTAGGCTATTATATCTGAATATGAGTATTTTTTATGAAAATAATTTGGATATTTTTCGAACTCACAGCATATATGTGTGTGTGTGTGCGTGCTTGTGTGTCTGATGGTAAATCAATTTATCATCTTTCTTCTCATTTCAGTTTCTTAACCCCAAACCTTTTCTTCTACTTTTAAAAATACTGATTTCTTCTATGGTAATGGCAAGTGTTATGATATATCGGGAACCTCTTTTAATTGTCAGCATGACAATATTATTTCAGGGAACTCCCGTTTCTCTCCTTGCCATAAAAAAGGTCTGCAGGATCTAATTGCTCTCTTTCATCTGCTTTCACTTGCTGCCTGAGCCTTGTCAACACTTGCGCTATCTTCTTTTATTGCATAAAAGTATAATTGTAGAAGAGGTCTAGAATGATTAAGTAAAATCAAATATCCCTTATTCTTACATCTACAATGCAACACACACTAACGACTGAACTCTATAAACATCTAACATAACAACTCCAGAAGTGCGACATAAGTGGACATATTCTTGTGACACATGTAATTTGTGTGTGTCATTTTTATTGTGTTCATGTTATATCCAAATTTAAAGGGCATAAATAGAAACAATTCTGGGGAATAATTCATCAAATATGGAGGTTAAGGAATATTCTGTAGACATTTAACGAGATCGCTAGGAATTCTTATTTATTATGAAGTACGTTAAAATAGATTATTTGAAGAGGACATGTGTGATAAAGAACTATCAGCAATTATCTATTTTTTAACAAAACTCTCTTAAATGAGAGATTTTTCCAATTATCTAATATCTTTTTTGTGTTAAATATTAAGTGTTTTAGACTGTATTTCCGTTTTCACACATTATTTCTTCTCAAAATGATTTTTTTATTCACCCAGCTTCTGTAGATTTCAATTTCATTTTAAAGCCACAAAAATCTTAAATTGTCTTTTCATTCATATAAAATTATCCACTTATAAGACTTTAAATAATTAGATAATTTACTAGAATTATTTTCTATTAAAAAGTACGTGAAATATAAAAAAAAAGCATTAAAATATGCAACATCACGCTTACTTTTGTATTAATGATTCAAATTGAAACCAGATGTGTAAAATTTTCATAATTATATTTTGAAAATGTGATAGAATATTTTTTGAAAATATTTGAGTAGATAAATTATCAGTAACAATTCAAATGTACGAGTAAATACAGAACAGATGAAAGTTCTCTACGCCAAATGTTCTGAATAGTTTTTATAGTGAATAAAAAACATATGTGTATTCGCTCTGAATTTTCTATTGATACAATAAAATTCAAATGCCTTAATATTTTAAATCTCTTATCTCCTTATATAGACAATAACAATAGCGACGAATATCCATAACTTAAGGTAATGGAGATTTCAGCAAGCTTTCATTCAACTGAGAATTATAAGGAATTAATTCAATTAAACGGACGAAAACATTAAATGAAGAACTAATCTTTAAATCATACGCAAACACACACACACACACACACACACACACATATATATATATATATATATATATATATATATATATATATATATAAATTTTTCTGTTCTCGGTTGATAATAAAATATCTGTTTATCAATTAAGTTATACACCAATCCTGTCCAAAATTGCTTTGATTATTAATCCAATACTTTTCCTTTGTTTCTAGATCTACATAAAAGAGCAGAGACCATCTATATATTTAATTCAACTATATAGTTGTATTTCTCAGATATAATTAGGTTCAATAAATTGGTTGTCCCATATTTATATGAATTGGAATTTGATATTCATAATTTTAAATGCATATAATTCAGAATACATACCATACAGAATAATCAAAAACATCGTAGTTTAATTCAAAAATATCACTCATATTCAAGTAACATATTGTAATAAATTTTAAATTTTGTTTAATCCTACGCGCTTATGTAGGGATATAGGGATATGAGAAAATGTTTCAACGTAAATTTCTATATTAAAATAAGTCTCTTAAAATTAAATTTATGTAACATAACTTTAATTTTGTTACATTAATATTATATGGAGAACTTTATAGTAATTTCATAATCAAACACACACGTGGAAAGCAATATCATAAATGTTCTTTAATTTATCTGAAAATTCTCAGAAGATATAGAAATCATATTTGCATTTCATTCTCTTAGAGATCCGAGAGACAGTGAGAGAGCTTAGCAAATCAATTCATTCAGCATATATTAAAAATTACTTCTTTAATGATCTCCAAATTTTCCTGTGATTAGCATAGTTTTGAATTCCCTCGTTTTCGAATAAATTTCTTGTTTTGAGATTACTTTTACGCCAAATGTACAGCAAAACTCTCCATGCAAGATATTTAAAAAGGAAAAGAATTTTAAAACGTAAAAGAGCAATTGTATATAATATTTGATTACAATGGAAAATATAATAATTGCAATATTTTAAACATATTATAATAATTCGGAATCAGATGCAGTTCTTTAAAAATATTGCAATTTATAATGATTTAATGATGCACAATAACATTTTTGGAATATTCAAATTCAACTGAAATATTTAATCATTTGTATACAAATGAATTATATATAAAATTGAGCATGTATCGTATAATTGCTAAATGCATTTTCTTTTCTTTTCTAAATTTTACAATGTAACAAATGATACGCATGGTGATGAATTTTATTGTAACTCAATTTTTCTGAGAGATTTAACGAATTGTTTCCTAGCAACTGCTATCTAATGAACGCAGTTTTCATTTCTGTAAAGAAGTACCTTACGAAACATGAAAAATAAGTGATTGTTAAAATCGAAATTAAATTTTTGAAATATAAGAATTGCTGACATTTAAATTCCTTTACTACCGTCGTTTGGACGTAGCTTTTTTAATATATTTTATAGGAAAGGTTATGGTGCAGAATTTTTAGGGATAGTTGTTCTTTTTTGTGCCACCCCGGACTTAATTTCAAAAAGATAAAGTTTGATCTCACCCGGCACGTTTTTCTATGGATTGCCAGTAAGTTTCGTGAATATTTCCTGGGCCTGCTAGGTCACTTGATCGCTCCACCACAGAGACTATTGAGTCCCGATGGAAGGTGCTAACAACAATCCCTTAATGTGGTCAATTTAGATTGTCAGTTTGGGAAACTTTCACAAGAAATCCTGTTAAATACCATACAGCCATTTCCTTAGACAATGTCACTCTTACTGGCAGCTTACATCCAGATGCACCAAAACATTACTGGCTTTTTCACTTTAAATTGATTAGAAGTCTGGAACATGTCATACAACTGCTCTGATATAGAACTCATTCGATCGAGTTCCGTTCCAACCCTAGTAAGTTCATAAATCTAACTAATCGTAAGTCGGATTTATATATTTTAACACTATTTTCATTCAATAAGATATAAAAATGGTTCATAATGCTCAAACACTTAATGTATATTTGTATAATTATTGTTCATTATGTGAAAATGTATAATTTTTATTGCATTGTACGTGACTTTATTTAGAAACATAACCTGAAATAAAGTAATGTAAAAATTGTAAAAACCGAAGACATTCCGCGTCTATACATATGTAAAAAAAATTTCTGTAAGAAAATTATTGATTTTTTTTTGCGGTCGAATGCTGTAAATTGTATTGTTGTTATCAAATTTATTAAATTTGAAAATAAGGATTGGATGCAGCAACAATTGTTTTAAGTTTATAGGAATCTCTCATTTCGATATGCAAAATGCTAGCGTTTTTGATTGATCAACATCAAGGAAGTGCGGATAGGAAGATTGTGAGTATGTTGTCCTTTGAAAATCAATTCCATCTTGTTTCCTTCGAGCTTGAGCATTTGTATTAAGTGCCATAATCCTATTTTACACCAATAACTTTATCCTTAATTTACTAGTTGAATAATTCGATACTTGAAACACCACGCAATGCGAATTGTTTTCGGATGTTATATCAAAGCAGTTACAAGATACTTTAATTTTTTTCAACGATGTTTCGACATTGAGAATATTTATTTAATATTCCTATCCTAAGGGTAAATGTATATTTTTTGGTCCTTATTACAATGGTTAATACATAGATAAAAGCAATGTAAATGAAATAAGTCCAGTCTTTAAAATGCAAATATTTTATAAACAACTGTTAGTTCTAATAGTCCGTATGTTTTCTGCTCATATAATGATATCTAAAATATTTGATACGCTATAAGTAATTTTTAGACATATAATTTCTTTATTTTAATGCCTAGAGAATGCACACTTGAGACAGGATCAAATACTATTGTGGCTTTATGCGATCTATAAGAAAAAAACTCATCTATCACACTAATTTAATTCTTTAAATAAATTTACAGAATATTTCTATCATTCCTTAGAGTGCTCTCATACAAAAAGCAAACTATTTATAAGAGTTTTGAGAAATGTTTATTTGGAGATTTTTATTTCAAATCTTGAATAAATAATGAATAAATATTTTAAATTTGGAGATTTTGATTTCAAATTTTAAATAAATAGTAAACAAGGATCAAATATAATACAAAAATTTATTTTTAAAATGATCAATTTTGTTAGGGGTGAAAATTTTTTGTTAGTAAAAACTACAATTATATAATGGGTTTATCTTCATTTACAAAATGAATATTAAATTCGAACTTTCTCTAAAATTTAACTCTAAGATTTATTATTCACCATAGCCATTTTTTCAATATCAAGGAATCAATCCAAAAATCTAATTTTAAACAAAAAGAATATTTTTCTTTAAGTAAATACACTTTTTTTTTTCTTTTTCATAAGAGTTTTTCTAATAAAAGTAGACACAAAAATCTGTATGTATGGAAATAAAAATAATTACAGATTTAAATTTCACAACGCAATACTTCGCTATGAACCCAGTCTCTAAATCTTAAGCTTCTGTTTTATTTGGTTAAAATTTCCAACAAGAAGATTACTGCGTAAAATAAGATTATAACTTTCTTAAGACGAAGGAAGAATCTCTAGACAAAAGTTAATTTTGTCAAAGAAATGAAAGACATCTCATTCGATGAAAAAAGGAAAAAGTCTGTAATGAATTCCCTGAAACAATTCTTTTTTTTACTCGTAAAGGATTAAAAGTTAGATCCGAAACTTACACAAAAAACTCAAGAGAGCAAAATCCACTTACTTTTACTTTAATATTAAAATATGATTACATCTGTTTCATTTTGAATGATATTCAACTGCTAATATCTTCCAGTATAATGTACTGTGAGTTGTAATTCAGTTTCTTTGAAGTTTCTTTTGTTCTTAATTAAATTTTCAGAAATGATAAAAATAACTTATCTAAAAGATTTTGAAGAAACACTAGTACCGGACTGATTAAAAAACTGAAGTCATAGACAAGTCGATATACTATCCGATTTCTTTTTCAATAACTTTAAAATCTTTCTCTGTTTTAGTTTTAATAGAGAGCATTTTTCCTAAAGATTTCTTCACTTAGATTCAGTGCAAATTAACTTATAAAACTCTTGCAGAAAAAATTTAGCCGGAATTAATTCTGAAAAATTCCTCATCTAATCTAAATATTTCCAAATTTTAAAAATTCTACCACTCTTCGACAAAGTTGAAAACTTTAAACTATATTTTCTCAGTTTCTTAAATCTGTTCCCCATTATTAAGTTCTCCAGTTTAATTGCAAATTTTTTTCTAGCCAACATCGCTAGGAAATAGTAAAAAAAAAAAAAAAAAAACAGTTACATATCTCTCATTTTAAGGATTTTTTAAGAAAAACTACTCTTTATTTGATTCTTTATTCCATTCACAGAATTATTAAGCGTATTATGCAAAAGAATCAAAACAAATTTAAAAACTCCATATTGATTACCAAAAAGCCTTATTAATTGAAGAAGATGGCTGTCATAAAAAAGGAAAAGATAAGAAAAAGCAGTGTTAAGTCATGAAGGTCAAAGAAATCCTTAGCACACTATTATAGAAATTTAAATAACTCGCAAAATAATGAGGTAGAATTTATTAAATTTTGTATACATATTTAGAAACGTTATGCAATTAAAATAAGGTATTAAATCGTTTTCAGTTATTTTGTTATTTATAGAAAATTACGAAGTCCGCCTCCAACGGCCGTCGTGTTGCTTTTAAGTGTGATGTTAATATGCAAACAATAAATTAATCAGGGTAATTTTTAGAATACTGTATCCCTTTAAATGAAATTTTTAATTCTTTCCCCCATAATTTCTGCAATTTTTAATATATTACAATATACCATATTATTGATAATTTTTTTTAAATCATTTGTTTTTATAACGAACCGAGTTCTTCTATAGTTAAATGTAATATTTTTAATAATTTTTAATTTTCGTTTTTGTTGTGATACAATTTTGTTTGAAATTTATGTAGCTCTAAAAATGAAATAAATAAGACTTGTGAAAACAAAATTATTCTAGCAAAATTATTTTATATTAAACTTCTATTTTATGAAAATATGTATAGTAAAAAATATATTTTATCGTTACTTCTTTTATCTGGATTGTGATTCCTCTATTTCAGCGTTAAAAGCTGTTTTAAGTTATAGAAATGTCTGGAAAGCATTAGAGTATATATATATATATATATATATATATATATATATATATATATATATAATACTTTTCCCGTAAAAGCAAGATTCAAGATTACTTTCAATACCTCGAAATTTATTTCAGGATATATGAAACATTAAGAATTTTTAGATATAGATTTGGATTTATGTTTTCATCTTATTGCTTAGCGTGTTTTTCTTATAAAACATGTTATTGACGCGAAACATTGTTAAAAAAGGTTTGGTAATATTTTTGAATTTTGAATTAAATTGTAGCATAGCAAAAATAATGTTTGACAATCGGCGTTTTTAGGTTTTGTAAAATTTTCTAATGCATTAACATTAAAGGATAAAGTAGAATTTTACATTTTATTAATTTTAGATGTTACGCTTCATTTTAATGTTTGCTCCTCAGAGTCTTTATTTTTTATGTAAACTCGGGAATCATAATCTTGATTTATCGTAGTCATCTTTTTCCTTCCAATGGGGTTTACTATCTTCAATAAGCGTCCCCGGCAGTCCCTTGTAATCATTCCCTATTTTCGACCTTCCTTCTTGTCAACCAATTTTGATCTTTTTTTTTCCATTTTTTTTCTCTGTAGATTACAGTTTTCAGTCAAATATTTGTAGCAGTTTCATCAGATTTGGTTCTTATGTCAAAAATATTTTAAGAAATGTACTCTGAGCTGTGTCACTGTCATTTAAACACTTCCTCTATTCGTAACTTTTCATTAAAATATCATTAGTATCTACATTTTTAACATTCCTTATTTCATTTTTCTAAATTATACATATTGCCTTCTGAAGATGAACATTTGTGTTTCGGTAACTTTTATAATTCGTATAAACATTATGTAAACTTCCACTATTGCGTTTTTATTTTGGAAAAAAAAGAATTTCTACTGTTGGCTTTTATTTCATTGGGCCTTGAGGATCATATTAAGAGTTAATTGATTCATAAAAAAGAGATACTTATTTTAATATGGGCACTTCGACAGATGAATATTTCTACGAAATTTTAGTTTTTAACCACATATCCAATAAGGAATCTTAAACTCCTTATAGAAATATGTTACATTGTAATGTATTCTGATGAATAAATACTTCATTACGATACTGTGTTCGAAATAAATTACTCGGATCCCGCCAGGAGGCGCCTTGTCTCGTGTAAATGAGAGCGCACGGGTTCATGGGTAATATTTTTAGAGTGCTCTTGGATCTTGACCGCGTAATGTAGATTTTTCTTGCATTAGATGTAATTTCTCCTGACCGCAAAAGCGGGTTAAATTAAAATATGGGCTATTTGGAAGCCTTGTATAGTTTGTAAATAGTATAAATATTTGTTTATGTGTGATTGGTGCGTAGAGATTGTAAATAAACGTGTGATTAAACTAACTGCTCTCCCTATTTTTGGCTTGGTGGATACCATCTTCAACATACTGCGACCAATCTAACCAGGAAATGATGGTCGAGACTTATGGAGTCGAGTCATAGATTCTAGGCCTGTTGCCACCAGTAATGAACCGGACTGTTGCTCATTAAATCTGTCATGGTTTAAAATTCCCTGATAGCATGGTGTGGAAGTTAAAACAATGGATAACCAGATCAAGTTTCTCCTCGTCACCTGACTGTGGTTTAAAATTGTGAGGTTCGTCGTCAAAATCTTCAAAGTGAGACATTAATGAACAATCAGAAATTGGGTATGTTAAATACACCTTAAAACTAAAGTTTTCGCTTTGTAATTGCTCGTTAGTCGTTACACTTAATACATGAGTAGCACATACATTTCCCCTTAGTGTCCACATGTGTAATCACGTATGTTGCTATACACTGCTGAATAGCTCCCTTAATTGATAATCAGATTTCAGCACACATACATATTCACCCTTACTTTTTATACATGCATATCAGTGCACACACACATACTTTCGAACTTACTATCGATGTTTGTATTCAAGGCTGGGAAGGATATATAATAAGGAATACTTTTTTATGTAGAATACATACTTGTGAAGTCTTTATGATGTATTGTTAATCATATTTCGTTGCTCAGATACTGAAAATATTTACATAAAAAAAATTTATTATTTTTAACAATCAGTAAACAAGTTTCAAATAGGATTGTTATTTTAAAGTCTCTTCCAGACTTATATGTATATACGAGTAGAAAGGAATATTGCTTGTTTATGATCAATTGATTGTTTTTGATTGTCTATTAACGTAACACTGAGAGGCAAGATGAGGATTATTGGTGATGGACCTTCTAATTTTGAGTCTCAGACAAAATAAGGACATATATCCTAATCCTGAACATATATTCTAATCTCCAAGCTTTCACACAATGTCACTGTGTAGACTTGAAATCTCGACAGATTTAACGTGCATTAGACCCGCTTCACAGTGAGATTTCACTAATATCAGTACTCAAAACCACGACTCAAGGAAACCAATGAATTTGCCACCACTGCCACGAATTTCTTGAAGATATTTTTTGACTCTACTTGAACGTATATTTATAGATTCGCGAGCTACAAAGAAGAAAGAAAATCATTATAATATGTTTAATATAGGGTAGACGACCAAACGTCACCTTGCAGTTTAACATGTGAATAATTTTTGCGAAAATCCTTTATTTATTTATTTTTTATCTTCATCTGAAATTCAAGGTTAGAGATTTTAATTTTAGAAAAATACATAATTTAGCAACGGGGGAAAATTAGCCAGTTTTACTATATAAATAAAAATTTCGTTGAAAGGAATTCTATATGTCATTTTTAGAAAGCCTCCTTCTTCTGCTTGTGGCCGTGGTAGCCTAGTCCTCACAGTCGCAGATTCGCTGCCAGAGTTGTTTTCGTCGAGTCGTGGGTTCAAATCCTGAGGCAACTTAAGACCCCTCGTGTAGAGGGACTCATGGACGTTAAATTTGGTTGAGATCCCAAATGCCACCACTGGAGTGGTGTCGAAGAACGGAGAGAGAGTTGCCATTTCAAGTATCGTCCTCGTCATTTGAATGAGGTTCGAATTTGCAAGGTCCGTCTCCAATAGCTCTCATGTTGCTTTTTATTACTGCTTTGATTAACAATCAACACATCCATTTCGACCTTGAATAAACATTTACTGACCAAATGTGTATCAAAGGTACTCAAAAGGTGAAACTCTCCGCTCGGTTTGCAGCTAGACAAATCTTGATGGTTTTGTGGAAAGTTTTGATAAAAAAACTAGAAAACATCGACTCCATGCAATTGTCGAGAACATGGAATCGGCCCTCCTGTTCTCCCGAGTTTTCTGCACCAGACTTTTTCTGTCTATGGGATACATTCAATATCGTGTTTCTACCAGTAATATAAAAACTATTGCTCAGCCCAATTCAATATCTGTCAAGAAATTCAAAGGATATAGCAAGAAATATTGAAGTTATGAAAAGTGAGATGAAAAGAGTCTGTATTTGCTGAACTGAACAACGGTACTCTACGAAGAGTTTATTTTCCATGCGAAGCTCAAAATATTTCTAAAAAATGTCCATTATCATACATAAATATATTACATAAAGCTAGGAATGAAAATGAAGTTCCCTTAGTGTTAAATTTTACTTTTTCCTTTTTGAAAATATAGAGATATTTATTTTAGGAATACGTCTTTAAGTTCTCATAACTTAAAAATAAAAATAAATATAAAAAACCATTTGAAACTACTTTTTTTGAAGCTGGAAAAAAAATATGAAGGCATAAAGAAAGCTTCACTATTTTTTCACTCTTTCAAATGTACTTTTTCGAATAGAGTGACCACACTGAGAGACTGAATGATAGAAAACACTGCCTCCGATATATTTCCCTGCTCTTTCAAATTTGTTAATTAAGAAATACACAGATATTAAAATATTTCTGATAATTTTTTTTAGTTTGAATAATTGATTTTCTACTGGAATAAAAAAAAAAACACAATGGGTTTGTATAACGCTCGACATTATTTCCTACAATTGATCCTTCTATGACTATTCATTAATTAACGAGTTACTGATCAACGTAGTCTCTAATAAAGTCAAACTAGGTAGTAACACAACTCAAGTTTATTAGAATCACATCATAATGAAAACACAAGGCATTTATTATAGCATTTGTGGAACAATCCCAACATACGTCCGAATCTGAAGATCAATAATAGTAATATTAGTTAACTTTTCCTAATCAATCGAGTCCGAGTACGTAGTAGAATTTGAAATGTGGATTCGACTCTCTAATCAAATGCAGTTCCTCACTAAATTCTATCTTATATCTCTGTACTCTTGTTAGCGTAGGCATGACTCTAAATTTCATTTTTGATAACATCCTCTCCTTTCTCGGCCTCTCGCATCCATATTAAACGCTTCACTGCTTATTAATACACCTTCTCAATCATATTTATTTACTACACTTCAATAATTCACTTTTAATTTGCATCAGTCAAATCCCATTTCCTGGAAGAATTCTCGATTCACTGAACATTATGTTATGATTCTAAGGATAAGATGAAGAGAAATACGCCACTGAACCTCGTTTACTCGTTAGTGGGCGTCATACGTAGATTCGCAGCCATTTCGACTTCTGTGACCTACTAAAAAGTAAAAAACAAAAAGGAAGAAATTATGATATTTTCAAAGCCATTAATGTTTTATAGACAATCTTTTTAGTTGTTTTTTAACTCCAGATCCATAACCATGCTTGGGTGATAACAATTCATAAAGAGTCGCCTCTCAACTGAGTATTTGAATCTTAAATGTTGTTAATTAATCGTTAATTTTCTAAAATGAAAAGGAACACTATCTTGTTCACAGTGAAAGGGTTTATTGATATGATCCGTACCCTTGTTTGTTTACGTCCTTTTACGCCTTTAACCCTCTAAGCGTTTCACACGCTTTTTTCCGTGCTGTTCTAGATATTCCGAAAGCGTTTGCGCCGTAAAATCCCGTGTGGCTGTGAGCGCACCGAAAGTGTCAGAGCCGTGTTTTTTCGCCATCACAGGATGTATTCGAGATCGTTTGCGCCGGGTTTTTCTGCAATTCCTTCCCCCCCTTTTAAAAGTTTTACATCTTGTTAGATAATTGGGGAGGGTTGCGGACACACAATGAACTTTGACAGGAAATTTTATGGCTCACAAGGGAACCCCACTCTTGCCCTAAGGGCTAGAGAGAGTTCCATTGAGACATTCGTTCAAGAGGGGAAGGGGAAAATTTCCTTTCAAGTGTGTTTGTTGGTCAACTTGAGTTGAGATTTTATTGGGTTTATGAAAGAAATGCGTCCCTTGACCTAGCTTTCAAGATAAAAATTTTTATTTAAACCAATCCAAAAAACGCTTTAAAGTTCAATCACAAAATTAACTAGATTTTAATCCCATTTTTAATTAATATTCATTTGGAATTTTAACAAATTTAGATAGAGTAGGAAACCTACTGTTTTATATTGTTGGACAAATTAATCTTTGTATATTTTCTTTGATTGCTAAAAATTCACCTTTTTTATTTTTCCTCATATTAAAAAATATCAGATAGAGTTAAGTTTTTATGTTATTTCTATAAATCTCGAAAAACATCGCTAAATATATATCTATAAAATGTTTGTTTAAATACAGAGAATGTATGAAAACAATAAATACGTTCTATTGTTTCATTTGTGTTACTTTATTCACTACTTTCAGTTTTTAAAATAATATTTATTTTCTAATAACGTGTCATAAATTAAAAAAAAAAAAAAAAAACGAACGAGTCAAAAAAAAAAACGATTTAAGATTTTAAATTATTACAAATGAATAATTTTTAAGCTTCTGTACTTCTTTACTTTTAAAAATCTCTAATGCATGAATAAAAGTAATACCAAAAATTAAACTTTTTTTTAAATCTATTAGTTTTTTTTTCATAATTTCGAAGCCAGGTATTCAGGACAGCTTACGCATGATACTCAGTTTTGTAATGTTAAGTTTTGAAATACATCCGAATTTTAAATAACTGAACTACATCTTCCCTCAAAGAGAAAAAGAATGCGATTTCCCACTCCAACTCATATTTTTCAAACTTGATTTTTGAAAAATTAGTATTTAATAGCATCTGCACACATTAATATTTGTTCATACGTGTAAGTATCAACTGTACTTTTGCACAGATACTTTTGATTACTAATTATTTGAAGATTCAAATTTAAAAAATATTCATATGTGTAAAATCCCTTATAATTTATCTTCTGTTAAAGGATAATTGAAGTACATGTAATTAAAATCCGGACATTTTTCGTAATCTTAACATTATACAACTACGAATTTTACATAAGCTACCCTGAAAATCTGCTTTTCAAATTAAATCAAAAAATATTTATGTATGGTACATACAAAGTTAAAAATTATTAATCACATAAATTTACAATTCTATGAAAATTTAAAATATAAAATTCAAAATTTAATAAATTTCATCGCCAGCATATGTTCATATATTCCGTAAGTTTTTTACAAATCAGTTAAAAACCGCACGTCATTAGTAAAAAATATGCTGAACAATTTGATGAATATAAAATAAAAATTTTACTTGGAAGCAAAGCTGAGATGCTAAAACTTCGGTATACAAAAATTATGAGCATATCTACAATAGTTTCTGAAATAATTATTTTAAAATTCAGTTAGAAATTTGTTCGTTATATTATACGTAATATTAAATATACCGTCAACATAATAAAGTAATAGTTTGATGCATTCACAGATTATTAAAAATAGATATAAGTGACATTATTATCACAAATGTTAAAAAATTTATAATTTTAAATTCAATTATAATTTTAAATTAAACTGTACACTGTTATATATACACAATATTGTGTTTCACAAACAATTTTTTCTCAAATAACAAATTGTTCTGAAAGTAGGCATTAAGGTACTTTAAAGACTTAGTACTTTTGTTTTGTTTAAGCATTTAATATAAAATATTTATTTTTTTTTTCTTATGTGTCTCTGATATTTTTAACATTTGTAACAATTAAAATTATTGCTTATATACGATTCTTTGCATTTTTTTGTAAATTGAATGAACACTTTGATAACAATTTTGTTTATTTGAGAACATATGAACACTGATTTATTTTATTCATGAAATACAAGTTTGAATAAATTGACTCTTTTTGCATTTGTTTTAAAATATGTATATTATATTGAAATTTAAACTACCCAAAATTATACCTGATTTGTTATAAACGAATTTTTGATCTAATAAACACATATAACTCTTTTTAGGTACAATTTGTAAAATGGACTAAAATTAATAGATGAATATTATTTTTACATATTGTGAATATTTTGCACTGAACTTAAACATATATTTTAGTCCCTTTAAGGTTGGAGAAGCAAATCGTAAGCAATTTTGCATTCATTTTGATAATGAATATAAAAAGCTCCTCGGCTATTCAGAAGTGAGGTGGTTTACTTTGAAACCAGCACACAAATAGAGTGCATTTTGAAATTATATGATCCGCTTCGGTCAAGTTATTTAAATTTAAAAAATACCTTACATTTGGAAAAAATATCACCTTTCAATAGATCAAAACATACGCTCTCTTTTCTCTACAGCCAGACATTATTTTTCTGTAAAATACCAAAGAAATTAAACATCATAACATTTCAGCTACAGTTTATTTTATTGCGATATAGAACGAGATATGATGATAAATTCGTACCATTAATACTAAAGAATAAACTAACAATTATATATGGTTATATTCCTGGGATTAAGAATACATTTCTAAAATTTAAAATTGCTTACAAAATTTGTTATGAATTCTTTGAGGAAATGTCTGTCATTTTCACTGAACTAAAGTGTTTTAAGTGTACTGTTTTGAAAGACAAATTAAAAAGGGAAAAGTTTCTCTCACTGCCAAATTTGTAATAACTGATATGTAAGATGTAGTAATCGATGACAATTTTCTGTTAAGAGATATAATACGAATATGTACTTAAAGTTTGAAAACACCAAAGAAACAGAAAGGTGAAAATTAAAATGTGGGATTGAAGATGGCTAGAAATATTTTGACATTTTGAAGAATATATACTCCATTAAAATTTAAAATTATTTATTGAATGTAAAATATATTACCTTTGCACAAAAGTGGATGTAGATGGGGTATTTCGCTTAGAGCAGAGGTATTCAACCTCTTGCACTTTGGGGAACCTTTTGAGATTACCATTACCTTCAAGGAACCCTTTGATCAAACAGCAGAAAAAATAGGATATCAAAGCTCTTTATCCTAATCAAATTTACAAAATTATTATTGCATTTCTATTTTTTTTATTAGAAACGTCTTAGTAAGATTAATGAATGTTAAGGTAGCGAAAGTTTTTTTTTCTCCTAAAATATAGCCTATGCATAATAAACAAAAGCAATATTTTTTTAAATATAACAAATAATGAAAAAAAAAAAGAATTTTAATGACTTGACCATGATTGTTTTTTATTGCAAAGTATTTTTACGTCTGTAAAAATTTCTGAAACCATCAACCTAATGTCTTCTTCAGCATCCAACCTATTTCTGTATTTTGTTTTTGTCGCAGTGTACAAAGAGAAAGATTTTTCGCATATATAGGTTGAAACATATGATATTAGATGTTTCACAACTCTTACGGCAATTTCATGATATTATTTCTATTGTCAATCAAAAAATACATTATAACACTTAACTAACTTTTAATTTCAATTGAGTATACATCAATGTGATATATCAATCAAACTGATATACACTCAATTTTTTCTTTTATTGGGAGTTCGGAGGTTTTCTTCTTTTATTGGGTTTAGTTTAGTGTTTTCTTATTAACGTCGCACTGGAAGCAACACGAGGGCTATTGGCAATGGACCTCGTAATTTTGAACTTCGGTCAAGTGCAGAGGACGACACTTG
>BMAW01078714.1:71203-87717 GCA_019974015.1 Nephila pilipes | reverse complement strand
GAATTAAAAGTCTTAAAAAGATTTTGGATCCAAGATAATTTTTTATTTTGAACAGGATTCAAAAAAGGTTTTTTGCAGATCTGATATATGTTTGACCAAACTAATTTTTACATTTTTATGAGGATCAGCGTTACCGTCCACTAAAATATTATGCAAATTACTAAAGCATTTAATATTATCTTTCAAAATAAATTCTGTTCAAAATTTCAATTTTAAAACAGTGGCGCCAATTTTACTTCATACCTTGAAAATAATGAATAAGTGTGCATTCTTCACCTGATCCAAAAAACGCCTAAATATGTGACCTAATGCGTCTCGATTACTGTATTTGAAACACGTGATTTTACGAAATTTAAGATTTTATTTTATCCTTAAAATATTTATTGATATTTATTTTTACAAGCAAACTGCTTCTGAGAATTCAATCTTCTATAAAAATTAAACTTTTATGACAATTCTGGCGCTTTGATTAAGCAAATAGTGCTTGATAGCAAATACTAATCATTAATTTTTTTCAAAACATGCAAACAATTTTGTATTTTCTTGGTCTCGTATTCAATAATGAATATAGGGTGCTTTTTCTAGGTTAAAATCGTAATATTAAAATTAAAAAAAAAGTTTTTAAAAATTACAGAAAAAAGAATTTTTCTATTGTTTGAAGCAAACAAATATTTTTCAACTATGAACCCACCAATTTTTATCAAGCTATATTTTTTTATTCTTCATTTGTTGGAACGCTTTTATTGAAACTCAATAGATCGGGCGAACATCTTCCAAGTTCTGATCTGTGAATAATCTGAACCCCATTCCTGCTTGCTTGTAGCCTGCCGTACAAGATTTCCCCTAGGCAACGAAATCGCTTATCTAAGCGTCGGATCTATGCAATTAAAATGCCCAACCCAAGGGGTTGTGTGGACCACCCGCGTCATAAAAAGGGGGAGGAACAGGAGGCTCTTGCATTTTTGAAGAATTTGTGAATGGAAAGGGAAAACTTTTCGGGACCTTTAGCTGTGCCTAAGTAGATCGCTTTCGGTATAGCTTTACACAAAAAAGTAAAACGCTCGGAGGGTTAAAATGATAAATGAAAAAAAGTAAATAAACAAGTTACCCCGTTTATAAAAATAATCTAACAAACGAATAATAATAATCCATAATTACCTTGAATAACATTCAACTTTACGAAGAAATAATGATTTAAAATAATCACATTCGTTCTACTGTCTTTACACTATTCATAAACATTCGTCTGTGGGACTGCCAACTCACTGTAACTCCGTTAGCCTAAGTGCACTCAGACATGTGACGGGCACAATAATATTTATTGAACGATCTAAGATGGTACTTAGAATTTCATTTTCCTCTTTCACTTAAAAAGTTACAAGTCTTTACGTATTTTACGTGGTCTGTGAGACGAATGTTTATGAATCTAGGGTTAAAAGGAAAAACTGTTATGAACACCTAACTTTTCCTTAGATCCATCACCAGACGATTGGACATTTAAATTCTTAGAGACATAATAAAATATATAAAGCTCTCATTTACTACTAGGCCTCTAAAGTGATCGCTTAGTAAAGCCACAACGGAGATATTGCAACCGTGACTGAAAAATGGACAAGCCGAGGAAATGGAACGAGAAGATCAGTTCTGGAGATAGAAAGCGGAATCGCATCTTGCTGTAACTGGAATTTTAGCTGTCGGCTTCTATAACTTACACTGATTTTAATTTTTATGTGTACTAGACTTCTATAGACCTTTTAAATAAATCTATCTGTGACTGTAACTCGGGAATGTTTTTCTAAATTAAATTGTGTTATCTCTATTTGGTGGTCATCTCTGTTTGCAGAGCATACCTTCAGTCGGATAAACTAGTTGTTATTCTTTTTCTTTTGGCAAAGTTTTTATGTTTTTATTCGTATTTACTGGTGTTTTTGTACTCTTAATACTTGTGATTTTTACTATATTTTTTGTTTGTTGTTTGCTTTTAAAATTTATTTATCGTCTGCTTTGAATTCGAAAAATTAATATTCTAATTGTGTAAGTTATTTCTTAAATTGTCAACGAGATTTTATGTTGCCGTAGTTATTTTTGTGTTTATATATATATATATATATATATATATATATATATAAAAGAACAATTGAGTTTTATAATTCAATACATGTTGAATAAATTTAACTCTTTATGATTCTATTATGCTGATACACGAATACGTGAAATTGAATCATGTTTAAAGTAAGTCAATGGTACAATGTGGAATATTTTTTTCTGATCTTATGATTGAATTCTAAGAAGATATGTTCATTCGTCATTAAATTGAATCTCCTGCATAAAGGTTAATACAACAGATATGTTTCATTTTTGCTTCAGGTTAAATCGGTATTTATAAAAATTCAATGGGAATTGTGGAAATTCCATAAAATTAACATAACTTTCGGGAATTTAAAATGGCTACCACACATCCAAACGATTGAAACAAAAAAATCATAAATAATATCCCTTTCATCACTCGTAAAACATATTTTTAAATTTATGTTTGTCATTCGTCAGAACGCTAACAATAAAATACATAGGAAATAACATATGTCATAAGCAAGAAAGAAAGCTAAATAATATGTGTTTTAAAATAATGGGACATTGTGTTTTTACTTTAGATATTTCTAAGACAAAAAGTAAAATAAAGAAAAAAAACGTTGAAAATTTCGATTTTTATTTATTAAAATAATTTCAGATTTGGAAACATATATTCTATGCAAAAAAATAAAACTATTACTATTTTACATCATTAAAAGCTGTTTTTGTTTATTTATAATCTCTGATAGAGTGTAAAGTGGCGAGCTCATAACTGGAGTTCTTTCTGTAGAATCGAGTCCTGATTTCACAAAAAGATCAATTTTTTAGCGGAGCTTATGCAAGCTAAATATTTAGACGCGGTAGTCCAATGGTTAGAGTTGCGAGCTTGGGGCCGGTGTTGTTTCCATCGAATCATGGATTCGAATCCAGATCCCGTTAAGGATTTGTCGTGTAGCGAGGTTGATGAAGGTTAAATCTTTCAAGGCTATACATCCTCCCTTTGGCGTTTTGAGGCAGTTTGGAGAGAGGGATACCTGATCAAGCTTCACTTAACCATTGTTCAAAATTACTACATACGTCGCCAATGGCCTTCACGTTGCTCGTAATTGTGACGTTAATAAACAATCAATAACGGAATGAATGTAAAAGTAAATTTTAAATTACGACTCTTATTATAAAATTTGTCATGAAAACTCCAGCGGTATTATTTCAATTAGGCAACGATGTTATTTGTTATAAGAATCTAAAGTGAAGGAAAAATTTCCAATATAAAAAGGTATCTATGGGAGTAAAATAAAGATTCATTTTGAGAAGATTAGCGTTAATTCGCAGATTCCTCCTCCCGCTTTTACGAATTCAATTTTCACACATTTTTTTAACTTACATCGAAAGTTTTTGTTTAAAAAAATGCGAAAAAAGCAACAATACAGTTGCTACTTAAAGCAATGTTTTGATTTACTAATAGTTGAATCATTTTTCTGTAAATCTCGAAGGACTTTCTGTTATTTTATAGCTATTAGAATCTTCATGTATTCCATCAAATGTTGTTTTTTGAAGAATATCAAATGCAGTGGAAAAACGTTTTGCCGATATGTCCTCCAATTCTAAGTATTGGAAAATGTACTTTTTAAATAACGAGCCCAATCTGCACGAATTGTTTATTCTTAAATAATGCCCTGGAAAAACTTTACTTGAGTAATTTACTTCCAAGTATACACCTTTTATAAACTTAGCGTGCGAAAAAAATCGATGCTGCCTTGCCTGGCTCCTGTTCAAGATATATTTTTAGCAAGCATTTAAACTTCATTTTAAAGTATGTCGAAGTTTCTAATAATTCTTTAAATGTTCAACCGTAAGCTACTAATTTTGTTTTAATTCTATAGAGTCATTAAAGAAAATAGAGTGGTCATTAACCGAAAGAGTCTAACGATTCCCTTGGGTTTCTTTAAATGTAACCAGTGTTTCTTTTGAACAATTTGTATGCGTGTGCATTTAACTTTGAAGACTCATCCAAAACATTACTCTACTGTTTTCCCGTTTCATTCGGAACTGTTACGAAAACGTTTTTAAAGTTTTCTTACGCTATAGTGATACTTATATTAGAATAAAGATGGTTTTATTTCGAAAAATATTCTATGCAAAATCCAACTTTGACTTACTTTTCATTAAATGATAAAAGTGTTTTTTTTTTCTATTTATCACAGGGAATATATAGATTAGCGCTCCTGCAAAAGCATTGGAATGTTATCTCTTACTTTTACATATTCATTTAGTGTGGCCTTTATTTCTTTTGTGGCCGCGGTAGCCTAGTGCTCCCACGGTCGCGGACTCATGGTTGGGGAGTTTTCGTCAAGTTCCAGGTTTGTTCATGCCATTTGTTGATTTGTACCCGGGGCTGATGTAAGTTAAATCTGTCAAGTCTCAAAGTCCTCCTTTTGGTGTGGTGGGGAAGTTTGGAGGGGGAGGTGACAACTCAAGTGTCGCCTTCGACATTTAACCGATAATTAAAATTACGAAGTTCATCTCCTTTTGCTCTCGTGTTGCTTCTCAGTGAGACGTTAATAAAATCAAACCAATTTATTTCATTTTATTGACTTTATTTCTGCCAAAAACCCCAAGTTTATTGCTCGAAAGTAGTATAAGCAAACAGATTAAGAATCGATGCAAATGTACTTGTTTTTTTCTATACAATTCCTCGCAGAAGCAGCGAAGAGAGGAATTAAAAGAGAAGATCAGTTGAGCTTGAGCTTTTAGTAGTAGGTATTGTACTTTAAAACACATTTCATGTAGTAACTGACACTGAATTTAATTTATGTATACGTCAAGTCTAAATTTAAATATAGTCTTTAGACTTTGGATTTTGCTGAATTGCAACTTGTATTGATTTTCAATTGCTGTTTAGTAGTGTTATCTCCAGAGTTTAATGTCCTCCTGTAGAGGGCGTTTTTATAAAGGGGTGAATGTAAGATGTCACTTACCCCCCCCCCCCCCCATCGGATCAGAACCAGACTCCTAGGGGAGCAGATGAGATTCAAAGAAGAATCTCAGTGCATGAGTTGACACTCGAAAGTTTCTGGATCGTTTGGTGATTGAAGCTCTAAAAGTAATGTGTTCTAATCACCAAAGTACTGTGACAGGATTAAAGGAATAAAGGAACTGTTGTTGTTATTGCTTATCAAAAGTCTGGTCTCGTATGAAGTTTAAAGATAAGGTAAAAATATTAAAGTAAGTTAAGGTAATAGTTAAGCAAGTTAAAGTAAGCAAAGTATATGACAATCAATGTATTGTTAGTAAAAAGGTTATTAAGAGAAACAAGAAATGCATGTCTATAGTAAATCAGAAGGGACAGAAGAAGTTTATCAGCAAAAAGAATAAGTTTATTATTAAGGAAAAGTGTGAGAAAGGTAAGTGAAACCAAGTTATAAGTGAAAATGAAAAAAAGTAGTTTATATAGTGACAAAGTCATAAACTGAATTAAAGTTAAACAGATAAAAGTTTTTAATAGTTGATAATTGCTCCCTTTAAAAGAAGCTTACTTTTGTTTTATCTCACAATAAAAATTTATAATACTCTCAAGATTTGTTATATTTCTCAAGATAAAAGTTTGTAATGCCCGTACAAAAAACTCTCAATATTTATTGTATCTCTCAAGATAAGAGTTTACAGTTTATTTAACGAATCCCAGTACTCTGCAAGCTATTTTCTTTATTAGGTATTTATAAGAAAAGTTTATATATTCATCATATTTAAACACATATGTTGTATAAATTTTATAGGAAACAAAAACGCATTTTCAAACAGACTATTATTTAAAAATTTATTGTTTTTATCAAAATATTTCAATATCTCAAAATTACCACTACTTCTACAAAATTTAATATTTTAAACAATTTCTTATCGATTTCTTTCTAGTTTTTTTTTTTCACAATTCTATGCATGGGTTTGGTTTTGCCAGTGTTATTTTTAATTTTACAAATGTTTTCTATTAGTCTATATGAAAAACAATAAAAAAACAGCTACATCTAATTTTGTGCAATTTTTCAAAGTAACAGTTTATCTAAATATTTGTTCTATGCACAGAATTGTCGAACATATTAAAGAGAACAACCAAAAAAGTTTCAAAACTTTATATTGATTACTAGAAACGCTTTAGTATTTTCAGTACTCGACCGTTGTACGACCAACCCACAATAAGAATTCAAAGAAAGCAGTTTAAAATTTTAAGATCAATGAAATTATTTGGCACATCATTAAAAAAATTAAATAACTCTCTAAATATTGTACCCAAAGCTATGATTTTTTGTATATATATTTAGGAAACTCATATAATCAAAATAAAGTACTTAAGGTATCCGACTACGTTCGGAACAATAATTTTGAAAAACCGTATAAATGAATAATTTTTTCAAATATTTAGTATCAACTGAATTAGAATGTACGTAAAAAAACATTTAAATAGTTTTATTACAATGAAAAAATTCTAAAATGCAAATTTTTAGCATAAAATAAGGAAAAAATAGCACATTTTCAAAAGATACTCCTTTCATGAAAAATCCTTCTATAACATTGTTATTCAGCATATGTATTGATATGATACCTGTTAAGAACCTGGACTAGGATTTTCTTATAATTCACATTATTTGAAGAGTTATTAAGAGTCGAAATAACAGCACGTGTTTTTTTAAGAAAAATCATCCATTCTTATGCATTAAAATGTGAATAAATACACTTATAAACAATATATTACAAAAATCCTAGTACAGGTTCTTAAGAATAACATGAAAAACATTTCTACCAAATTTTATCAATAAATAGAAAAAACCATTTGAGTTATCACCTTTCAAAAATTGTAAAAATACTGAAAAATGCATTCTTCAGAAATTGGATTTAAAGTTAAAACTTGTTCAGAAAATAAAGATATACATACCAAATCAATCTAAAACCCCCCACTTTTATAAGTTACACCTTCTTCATTCTCTTTTCTTTTAAAATTTGATTTTCTTGCAGTGCGAATTTTTTTTCTTGCCATTTTTGCTGATGGGAATGAATGTCGTTTAGAGTCAGCAATGCGAATAATGTCCAAGTTTTTAAAGGCATCAACCGTATACTGCCCCGGAAACACATCTAACGCATGAAATATCTTCAACACTCCCTTAAAACCATCATTAAAATGTATTACGGATAAATAAGCTCCCAAAGTAAATGTTTCATGGTCAACAAATACATCTTTCGGGATTATTTTCCATAAGCAACCATTAAAACATTCATTTGAGTTCTGTGTTTTGCCATGGAGGCATTTTTTTAATAAACTTTGTTCACATAAATCAAAATAAGTGGATTTGATGGAATTAACAATGGTTTTAGGCAGGCTTTTGCTTTTTTCATTTATTTTTGCACCGCAAGCAATAGCACGTTGATATTTACACCAACTAAGTTGTCCTTTCGGACACTGGCCATGCATTGGCTGATCTCCTCCTGAACAGCTGTGATAAAATGCTGCTATTACAGCACTTTGCATTCCCGGCAAATCACCAACATTGCTTCTAATTGCAATACCGTAGTAATTTTGCAATTTATTAATAAATTTATCTGTTAGTTTTCCTTTCCCACCTAATCCTTTCTGGTTTGATTTTAGTTTTCGAAGGCGGGTCCCGACTCTTTTCTGAATGTGCCCTATGCACTCATATTTGCAAACACTATTTTTTCCGTAAACGTCTTTCACTGCTGAGAAACCTTGAGAGTCCCCATCACCGTAAAAGGACGAATACTTCAACTGTCGCAAATGGCAAGACCGTTCAAATATACGATATGTACCAACGGATTCCATGCTGGATGATGACCCAGAATGATTTCTTGAGCAAATGTGGTCACGGGATACATTCAACCTTTTGTTTCGAGTACATATGCGACAATTCTTCGACATGATTTCAATGTCTACAACTTTACCTGTATCAATGGATAAAGCTGCTACACACCCATTCAATGACATGTGACCTCGACGTTGCCAAGTACCGTCACAAGATACACCACAGCTAGTCAAATCCTCCTCCTGATGATTGATGTCTTTTATTTCGGAAGCTGCAGTATTCATAGAATCCTGTGCAATAGGTATTGTAACTTTCAATAACTTTTTTTCACAGTTCCTGAAAGCTGACTTGGATAAACATGGCATATCTAATGCAGCACTCAGCTTTTTCGAGGCATTATGGCCTTTTCCAATCAAACGCATACCTAAAACAAACTGCATATTGATTTCATTCATCTTATTTCCTTTCTTAGTTGATGAAAAACCATGAATAAAATTACAGTTTGTGCATTTCAGGAGCATATTGGAAAGAAAACCAAAACTGGACTCTTCCTTGAGTACTAAACTTTGTAATAAACACAAAGGGCAACTCAGCATTTCAATGACACTTGAAATGATTTCTAGGCTATAAATCCTATTACCAAGAGTATTCATATCTTTTTTGAAGCTATCCTTCATTATTGTTTCCACAGTTCCAATTTTTCGTTCGCTGCTCGTGCTGACTGTATCAGATGTCTGACAAACAGAATGACGATTACCATGAAATTTCCTTTTCTTGCTCTGACGTTTATTTTTCGCACTACCCATAGTTAAAATAAAGAATATTAATCTAAAAACTATTTTACAATTTAAACAGTTATTTCAAACAGAAACAAAATGACAATTAAAAACAGAACTCGGAAGTAATTCAAAAAACTTTGCTCAGCAAAATAGTAAACAAAGTGTATATTGCCAGATTTCTTGAAAATTATACAACTAAATGTGATGCCAGATTTCTCAAAATGAATCTTAATATATTTTAGAAGTTTTTTAAAAAAATATAAGTAGTAAATGTTCTTAAAAATATTAGAAATAAACGAATATTTTTGACAAGACATTAACTTCCGGTTTCGAAATCGTGACTTCCGGTGATTTTTTTTGAAAGTGTCTGATATTAAAATACTTAAAACTTGATTTCTATATACCGTAGCTACAAATGGAAGGTAGCTTCAGAAAGAGAAGATTTCAAATATTTTAATGGATAAATAAAAAAAAATTCGATATTTTCTCCAAAATTCGAGTTTTTAACGTAGTCGGATACCTTAAACCTTTTTTAGATATTTTAGTAATTTCTAGGTATATATACTGTGCCCTTTGAATAAAAAGTATTGCATACTTTACACAAATTAAATGAATCAGTGCTTATAAATAAGAAAAGAAAATGCTAACATTCAATTAAATGCGTCTCTTTCAAAATTATTGCAAGAGGAACCTGTGCAATTGTTCCAACATTTCTTCAAGTCACCGAGGCACTCTACAGTCATTAGAATTAACTGTTCATAAAATACGTTCCGAAACGTTTTGGAATCTTTGCCCTTCCACGGCCATCTTAAGCATAAAAAAAGAAAAACTCAATTGGAAATATCTTGGGATAGTGTGGTAGGTTGCTTATCACTACAACCCTATACTTAGCAAGATACTGTTGTTCATATAATGCTGTATGAGACCTAGCATTATCGTGTAAATGAAACCATTAGTCGCAAACAAAAAGCTTGTTTCTTCATTGTAAGAGCACCTTCCTGTAAAAAAAACTAATTAATCGTTTGATTTTCAGAGACGATCTCATGCTGAATAAGTCCTTTGTGACCAAACGATACGATTTATTAATTATAGATTTGTATTTTTGATAATAATGGATTTAATTTGTCCGGTTACTTTATTTTACCCTTCTAGTTCTTTGTCGGAAAAGTTTGGTATGATAATGTTGGACATTTTCAATTTATTCAAGAAATATCCTGACTGAAAACATTTTGCCCATTCAAGAGGATAAAATAAAGCAAGTATAACAAAAAAAAAAAGGAATAGAACGTTTTAAGATATTGGGTACAATTTAATGATGAAACCATGCAAGCGGACGGATGACTATGAACGCCAATATCGAAAACTGAAGAAATATTTCGAAATATCCAGAAAATTTCCATGCCGATCTAATAAAAAGAGAAAATATCAATTATTTAGTATTTTACAAAATTAGGTTAAAATAGGACTTTTATAAAAGTAGCTATCAGAAATTAAAAATTCCAAAGGGTTTAAATGTTTTTAATTTGATGAAGTTTTGCATTAAATACTTTCATGAAAGTCACCCAAATCGGTTTCCCACCATCTACAACCTCTGACGATAAAGTTCGGTAAATAATCCTGAACATTAACGTAGATGAAATATTAACGAAAGTTACCTAACTGTCTTTCGAAATAGTCACCACCCATAACTATGCAGCCCTGAGATCTGCTATACGTGTCCTGGAAACTTTGCAAGAAGTCTTCTTTTAGGATGGAGTTCAAAAGACTCGTCACGTTTCGTTGGATGTCAGGAATATCGTCAAATATCTTTCCTTTCAAAGCGAGTTTGAGTCGAGGGAATAGGAAAAAGTCTGGAGGATTGAGATGTGGCAAGTATGGTGGATGTTCAACTTGCACCACCCCCTCTTTTGCCAGGAATTGTTTGACGATATTGGCTGTGTGAGGGCGAGCATTGTCGTGAACAAAAAACCATGAACCTTGTTATGCGCACTGGGGTCGTACCCTGCCTAGACGTTACATGAAACGGGTCAAAATTTCAATGTACCTTGCAGCATTCATCGTCGTTCTCTAAAGTAGAAATTCTTTGTAGATAATGCCTTGATTATCAAAAAAAGTGGTGAGCATCATTTTGATGCACGAATTTTCTGCTCTGACCTTTTTCCGACGAGGTGATTCTATGAAGAAGAACGCCATTCCATGATTTACCGTTTCATTTCAGGGTTGCACTTGAGACATCAGGACTCATCCTCAGTGACAATTCAGTTCATCCTCAGTGACAATACAGAAATTTGATGTCGCCTCCGCCGACCAAATCCTGTGAAGCCTCTAAACGTGCCTGCTTCTGATCGTCAGTCAAGTTATGTGACACAAGACGACAACACGTTTTTCTCATCCTTAAATTTTGGGTAACGATTTGTCGCACGGATTCACGGTTAATCTGCAGTTCATCAGTCATCAGGTGCACGGTTAATCGACGATCTTTCGTGAGTAATTTCCTCATGTTCTCAAAGTTTTCGTCACTGACGGAAGTCGCCCGGTCTTCCGCTACGGGGGTTGTCAGAAACACTTTCCTTACCTTCTCGAAAAAGAGCGAATAACTCATACGCACATTTCATGGACACATCTTGATCTTTATAAACACATACCAGCATCCCTTAAGTTTTTTCGGTGTCTTGCCAAACTTAAAACAAATCTTTAAATTGATCTTTTGTTCATTCATTTTCCTGTTCTCAGTTAAGAACCAACGCACTAAACAAGCACTTTGTAAAACATGTCTTACACGGAACACAAACGACGTTCAATGGAACAATGGTGGGGGCAGATGGTCAACACTTGCAGTTACGCAGGTGCAGCGTTTTGTTTCGCCAGTGTTGTCAGATCGGTCTTTCTGACTTTATATAAATAAAATGTGACGTTGTATAAATAAAACTCTAAGTTTTAAAGATCAGTTGTCATCGCTTTTGATACTATTTATACTGGAAATTAACATTTTCTGAAAAACATTTGATATTTTCTGTTGAATCGTTTTCAAATTGCGTGATTTTCTTTATTAGAAATACATGCGTTATATTCATATAAATGAAGTTGATGTTTTTGTTAAGGTTTATAAACTTTGAGATTCTCTTAATCAAATATTTTCATATAGCATTTTCTTACCTTTTGTCATATTATTTGTCAACGAGGCTCTTTGTAACTTAAGACTCGGAATAATTGTTACACATATTGTCTTAGTATTTCATAATGAATACTTTACTTATGTTCAAATCAGTTTTGTTGGCAAATTTTGTAGAAATTGTTATCGATCTTGATCGACATTTTGACTAATTCAAATATAACTGCAGTAAATATTTGCCAAGAAATGTTAGTCATCTGCACATCACCAAAAGATCTCTCAGCAATTCAAAATTGCTTAAATTGTAATTGCATGTTTAAAAATAGCTAAAATTATTGTACACTGTGACCATAAATGAAACAAGCATTACTGCAAATACCAAACATCAACTGAATGATTAAAGTACTACTCGAAATAAAGCAGCTTGAATAATGTATTTATTAGTATCGAGTCGCCGAAAATTATCGATTACATTTTTCGGGATGTTTACTTTAAAAGTAAAGGCTCGTCAAAATAGTAGTGATTTTGAAAATTTTCACATTTGCATATGCAGTCATTAATCTGAATATACAATAGTACCACCCCATAAGGGTCTTTCACCGGACCAAGCATTTTGTCTCTTAAATTGAATCTTAAAAAAATCTCTCATTTATCTTTTGTTCCTGAATAAGAGGTAAATACATATACCATTCAAAAGGACCGGTACCAACATTATTGCCCCCTAAATAGAAGTGTTCCTTACAAGAAGAACTACTATATATTATTTTGTGAGCATGCAAGTGAGTTAAACCTTGAAGAAATTACAAGGTTAATGTAACACAATTGATTAAGCGTTCGAAGAGATTCAGTTCCTTCGTAAAATCCACTGATATGCTCAATTAAATATTATTATCACAACATTGAATTATTTATCCATATTTCTTAGTGAGGCTATTTAGATTAATTTTGATCAATTTGAATTCAAATTGAATAAGGAAATAGATTGAAGAACATGGGATATGAATGTCATATGTATTTGGAAATCAAAAATGGAGGAATCAGCTTTTTTATGTTGGAAGCTGAAAAGTAACTCCAAATTCAGCTGAAATTTCTATGTTAATTTTCTTTAGTATTAGTTTTATATTGTAATTTTTCCTTCACTTCATGAAGGGAAATATTTTCGATCATTTCAATAATACAATTTATTTTCTAAACATTCAAACATTTCTTCCATTTATATTCAAATTCGTTTTTATTTAAATACCTTAATTATTGTGATTTATTTTAGTAATAGTATTCATCAAATTAAATTTATTATTTCAAAAAAAAAAAAAATCATATTGTGTATATTATTTTTCCGTTTTCGAACATCACTGATGAGTTTATCGATAATTTACGACTTAAACTATAGTATGCCGTCTCTTAATGTTCCCCATTTTGTTTCCGTAATCATTTTCTCTTAATATTTTCTAAGCTATTCGAAATTGTAATGCATAATATTTTGTATTCGAGAATTTCCAAAAGACAAATTCCAAATATCTGGGAAAAACTCAACTTTCTCTCTTTTTTTTTTTTTTCTTAACCTATTAAATAAAAAAAATAATGAAATATATTTATATATTTTAGAAGTGAAATAGTTATGTTAATATTGGTGTAAAATGTTTGAAAAAAAATTGAATAGAAAATGTTATATCGTCTAAGTGCCCCACATTCTCTACCATATTTTATGCCCCATTATGACAGAAAGTGTGTGACGTATTTTCTTCATAACTTAAGTCTACAGTTATCTAAAAGTCTAATTAAGACGTCAATAAGTTTAAAACTTCAATTGAAGGTACGTAAGAGCAGGACAAAATACGAATACTTTATTAACTACCAAAGAGTACATACGTTATATATACGTCAGTCTATATATCTCTAATCCCTTTTGAATCAATCTTATTTTATATTCTGATAATTAAGGTCATACTTTACCAAATCACTCGTTCTGACTCAAGCACTTCTCAATAATAGAAGATTCGAATCTTAGTACTTTAACTAGGAGTTGCTTCAATCCAAGTAGTTAATTACGATGATTCAGTCAAATTTACAAATATCTAACAACATGTTATTCTCTATTTCTTTCTCTTTTTTCTAATCTATTTCGCTTACATATCGCTATCTCCAATTCAATTTACAACACGTTTTTCAAATTTATCTAATTATGTTTCATTTTGGTTGGGAAGAACTTGTAATTTTAGCAATTCAAATTACCAAAAGGTCCCCGAGGTTAGTGAAGAGAAAATCGCAAAAAGTTCAACTTCACAAGTAACGTATACAACGGTTTTGAAATTCAAAATTTGGATTAACAAATTGCGAGATTAATTACAAAGAAAATACTTCTTAGTTAAACGTTTCTTTTTAGAAGTCAGTTAATTATGTTTATTAAGGTTGCACTCTTCACGTAACAATTTTGTTTACTTTATATTCTAAACCAACCAGTTCGCATATACACACACCCTCATAATATTGTAAAACTACCATTAAAATTGGCAAGTTTTTTAAAATCAATAAGTTCAAAAACATACCGTTTGAGGACGGTACTTTTGAATCCTTTAAACATAATAAATTAACTTTATACATTTAAAGATTTACTTTAGTAATTTATAATACAAAATCTTTATTGAATATATTCAACTACTGCATTTCTAACTTTTTATCTTTTAAAATAAATTACGTTTTCCGAATAAATTATATATTATTTCGCTGTAAAGTATCAAAAATCAAATCCACTAGCATAAAACAAATCATTATTATTCATGGTAATGAAATGAAGAGTTCTTTTAATTTCTCAATATTTCAGATAGTAATTTTATTGTTTTTTTTTACTGTCATAAATTGTTTATTGTGTGTAGGGTTTCTTATTTATTTTCTAAGAGTTCCGATATATGTGTTTATATGTTATGATGCATTACTCTTTCTATATTTTTAGATCCGTAAATAACGATCCAATATCTCTAACATTATTTTTCTCCTTTCGATGATATGAAATATTCCTTCAATATTGGGGAAAGAGCTCTTGAGAAACCTTACTGCCAATAGTTATCCAGTAAAGTGGTTACAGCTGTGAAACATTCCAGCTTAATGGCGTTGCAGACCATTTGAAACATTCGGATTGATTATATTCTATTTATTTTCTATTCGTGCTATGCTTCTATTATGCCACATGTTCTATTAAATTTTCAATCCATGGTTACAAATGGACATTTTATGCGTGTAATTTGAAGAATGAAAATGTACGTCTTAGAAATAAGCATTCATAACAATAAAATGATTTTCAATTTTCTGGTTACTAAGGTCAAATGTAATTTAATATCTTTAAAACAATTAATAAGAAAGTATTTTCAGAAAATGTAAATATTCGGGAACTTTGTTAAATAATATTGCAAAGAAAGAAAAAACGTAATTCCTTTAAAACGTTATTGTTGTAATTAACGTTGCATTTAAATATTAGGACGATTAGTGGGGAAGTAAAAAAAAATTATGCTTTAGAAAAGTAGATCAAAAATAAAACGAAGAGAGAAAAATTCAACTCATCAATCAGAAAAAAAAACGTAAAAAGTAGCAAAAAAACCCAGAAATATTTCGATATTCAATTTAGTAAATTCATAAAATAAATGAAAAATATTGAGAAAAAATTTCTTTTGTAATGAAATACTTAATAGAAGAATCAGTTTAAAATGAATTAAGAACAGAATTTTCAGGCGCATATGGGATGAAAAAAGTGGCATAAAAAGTTCTCGTGAATGTGTAGTTGAACCATATTAGAGAGAAAACATTTGCTCATGAGATTAATACTTATTAACAGCACAAGTTGTAACTTAAATTTGTAGTTAAAGTTACATTTAAATTTTAAAGTCATGAGAAAACAACTTTAATAGGAACTGCACACTAATATCCATCATTCCATGTGGTTATTTGGGAATAAATCCATTGAATATTTAATTTATGATTAGGAAATTAAGTTGCCTTAACTCAAATTTTTAATTAAATATGATACGTCCACGTAAAATAATTCATATTCGAATACATACACATACACACACTTGCTTAGATCACAGCTGCGAATATTAAAGCAGCATAGCCAGATTTGATTCAGCACCATAAAATACTACTTACCACACACATATAAACACACACACACACATATATATATGGGGAATGGCAGATGTTATTAATTATTCTAACTAAAGAATCAAACTTTTAACTTAAGCACATTTAATATTGACGTTTCACATTAACATAAAATTGCACATACTATTGGACGAGACATTTCACAATAACATTTAAAAACCTTAAAACAATCTTCTTCAGCGTCTTAAATCATAAATCGTCATTTTGGCTACGAGTCATCAACAAAGTCGTCCTCCTCGTTTCGATGACTGGATTCGATTCTCCTTCAAGAGCAGGCTCTCTTCAGTAGCAGAAGCAGCGCCCTCTATGATCGGGTGTTTCTTCTACAAAACCCATATATATATATATATATATATATATATCAAAACAATAAAATAAGCAAATGTAATTTATTTATA
The DNA here is from genome assembly GCA_019974015.1 of Nephila pilipes. Classification (NCBI taxonomy): domain Eukaryota; kingdom Metazoa; phylum Arthropoda; class Arachnida; order Araneae; family Nephilidae; genus Nephila; species Nephila pilipes. The sequence continues at coordinate 71,399 of BMAW01078714.1, read as the reverse complement.
AGTTTTATTTTAATTAAATTTTCTCTTAGAAAAAAATATGCAATCGAAGAAAAATTCGTCAAATAAAGGTCGAACTATAAATTTTGGTGGTTATTCGTTTTTTAGTTTTCAAAGATGAAAATAAAAACAGCATTAAGACAAAGAAGTAAAAAATAAATAAACATGTGTGTGTGTGTGCGTGTGCGTGTGCGTGTGT
>BMAW01078714.1:7660-71103 GCA_019974015.1 Nephila pilipes | reverse complement strand
AAAGGCCTTTTGGAGCAATGAAACTGTTATATATTTTGTCTTATTCCAACATATTTAATTACCGTCTTACGGTACAGAACTATCTTTTTACGAAATAGAATTTCTAATTTGAATTGAACATTTTAGTCTCTCATGAGCCATTTCCTTAAATTCTATACTTTAGTTAATTATTTTTTGTACTCTTTCAGGTATCATATTTTTCTTTCTCTTGATTTATGGAAATTTTTCTTTGTTATTTACTTAGGAAATTTCAAAAAGAGTAAGAGTGGTATACTGTAAAACTCGTTTAACCCTGCTGTTCAGTCCTAGAGCGGAGTTTGCCTTTTTATTTTCTAGGTATTCATCATTTGATTTTTGTTAAAATACTTCTTTTGATGATAATTTTTTTTTCTTACTCTGAATGACAATGTATTTGAAATTTGTTTACTTTTTTATTTGCTTTAATTTTGATGTAAACTTCTATTTTTCACTAATGTAAAATATTACATTTATCAAATAAATTTAAATGTATTGCTCTCTCAGACACATACTCGTTGAGTTTTCCCTATTTTTAAGAATTAAATTAAATTGAAAGTGTCTCTGTGGTAAAAAATAATTTCTAATATATATAGATAGCCGAACTAAAAAAAACTTAAAATTAAAAACCACGATGTCAAAAAAATCGGCCTTTTTTGTTGTTAGATAACAATAAGAACGCAAAAAACAATAAATGAATAAATATTGTAGAAACCTTTAATACTATAAATGAAAAACAAGAATCTTTTAGGAAAATAATTAGTCAACATATTACATTTTTTTCATTGTCTGTGTTTCGAAATCTCTTTCAATTCATTCTAAAACAATTAAATTATTTCATGATTCTTAAGAATCTGTATAAGTTTTTGAATAGATTGAAATGAGCAAAACGTATGCTATATTTAAAAAAGGAGCAATTATTTAGTCATTTAAGAATGTAATAGTTTTCATTTAATTAGATCCGTAACCATGCAGTTGAATATGATGAACTTTAAGAGGCTTTAAATGATTTTTGAATATCTACAAATTCCATCAAAAGATTATTTTTATTAATATTTTGATATTTGTAATAACTTAAATACAAACACTTCGAAAAATAATTGTTAGTTAGAAATAATTAAAATTTATTTTAGCCTATTATAGGGCCAATTTTTACTAGTAGTGGCAAATCAAAATATTTTTGAATTGAGATTCATTTAAGTAAGCAAAAGATAATTTAGATTATCGAATAAAGTCTATTTGATCCCTTTTTTTGGAGAGTTTGATTAAAATTTATTAAAGTCTGACTTAGAAGCCACGAGGACAATTGGCGACAGTACTCGTATTTATAAGCCTCAGTTCAAGTGATGAGGACGATACCTGAACTGGCACCCCCTTCTCCAAATTTCCACACCACTCACAGCTTTAACAGACTTAACGTAATTTAGACCTGCAACACGATGGGATTTTAGTGGCATGAAAACTCGAACCCACAACTCGACGGAAACAACTCTGGCTACGAGTTCGTGACCATGAACACTAGTCTATTATGGCATTTTATTCGGCGGGAAGTACATTTATCACTACCCATTGGGTAATATTTATTATTCCTTACTGAGTGCTATTTATTACGTGGTACGGGGCGAGCCTATTTTTTAATTTTTTTTCCCTTCATGTTACATTAAATAAAAAGAAAAAAAGCTTGTACAATAATATCTTCTTCTCCAATGCTTTTATTTCTAAAAGTTGATGAAGCCAGTGGTAAAAATACTTTCCATGGCCTTAGAAAGGGTTAAAATTTGTATTTTACTTTTACTCTGAATAATTTTTCTTTAGTGAAACACTAAATATACAAAATATTTCTGCGAAATATTTCCTTCCATTCTGCTATGCTAATATTCATAAGATATTTTTAGCCACCAATGGGGCTATTGTTTTAGTTAGATCACTTTTGACGTACCGGGTCACTTTTCAACATTTTATAGTTTTCTTCAATTTTAATTGCATTTTGCTTAAATATATTCAATTTAATAATTTATCGTTTGCTTTAATTTTAATTACATTTAGCTTAAATATATTAAATTTAATATAATTTATCGTTTCCTTTATTTTTAATATCGAAAAATTTACTATTTATTATTTCTGGATATTTAATTGTTTACTTTAATTCTTATATATAATTAAGTAAGTTAATAATAATTATAAAAGAAGCGCACCTTGAGTGGCTGAATCTGTCCTTTTCAAAACTTTGCATAGAACATTTTCATTTTTTTAAAGTTTACTTCTATTTTCAGAGAAGTTTAAAATATGTAAATTAATTATCAATCTCTCTCTCCAGAAAAAAAAAACAAGCAAGGGTATAATTAGTTAATATGTTGTTTTTATGGATATAAAATTAATGTTTAAGAAAATATTATAAACCATTTTTAAAGAATGAAGCACATAATTACATTTTCTCAAGGAAACTTAAATTATATTTAGTTAATATTTTTTAGAACAGCAATGTTTAAATGCAAACATATTGAAATATGTCACATTCTTTTGTAGCTAAAATATTGTTAATACCTTAACTTTGATTAAATTGTTGATACAATTTATTAGGTGAACAGCGGCTCACATTTGCTTTTGAATATTTGTGTTTTTGAAATGTATGTGACCAAAATTTTCTATTAAATGTCAAAGATGTGATTTGAAAATTTTTGTAGTATTTTTCTATTATTAATCACAAAGAATATGCTTAAAAATATTTTTAAGACAATCTATTTTTTTTTGTTCAGTATAAGCTACAAACAATAACTCGAGCTCTTGAAACTTCTGCTTTCTTGACAAATACAATTTTAAAAAACATTTTTTTTTTTTAAATTATGGAAAATGTAGTCAATCTCCTCTAGTTTTCAGTGCTACTTTTTAAGAAAAGATAATTGAATGATATTTGATATCAATATGATTGAATGTTAAAAATAATATCAAATTATGTTGCACATTTATTTTAGAATATTTTTCAGGCAGTTAAAAGGTATGAGAAATATGGAAACAACTGATTAAAAAAAAGAACTCAGCTGTTTTTAATGATATAAAGTGATAAAATTTAAGCAGTTCAAATAACACACCGCCAAGAAATCAAAGTTGTATGCTACAGAAAATCAAACAAAACTCTTAAACTATTGCTGTAGAACTTGAAACCGAATTAGAATTCATATTTGCTTTAAAATCTAAATCTAAAAGTGTAAAATTTAGAACATTCGAATAAGAAATTAGTAGAATTTAATCCAAGATACAAGCAAAGCAAAATTTATTTTAAGCATAACTAAGTATTATATATAAATGTCTTTCTTTTTGCATATATTTCATTGATATTGGTCGTGTTTTTAAATGCCTCGAATGCTATGTATCCTGATCTCTTGCGCTTTCTGAATAATTAATTTTATATCTAAAAATATGTGGACATATAGTTTTTATTATAATATTGTTATAAAATTATAAATAACAGTATATGCGAAAAAACCGCGTTTCAGTTATTCTTTTAACATTTAGTGCAAACTATTTGTAATTAAATATAAAAAGCACCAGCGCACGAAAACATAGTGGACCACTGAACATAAATGTTTTTGTTTACTACGGTATAAATTCTATATAAGAACTAAAAATTTTTCCTATGCACTCATTACAAGTTGTCATCATTTCTTTGGGTTTCTAGTGTGTTGATATTAACATATTCATTTTTAATAAAAATTTTAATTCGTGGTGGCTCTCTTCAACAACTGTGAAAGATGTGGTGATCCTGGGAATTGTCACTAGATGACAGCAGCCTAGAAATCGGTTGCAATGTCCCCCGACTAAAAAAATTTGCTTCTGTGTGTCTGAGTAAGATACTCAAGCATTAAAAAATCACCACTAGTGATATACCAGCTATGGCGCACGCGGCAAACAGACACGCTATCTCAGTTAAAGACAGACAATGACTTCAAATGGAACTATACAAATAAAAAGCGACAGTACAACAGAAAAGGGGCAAAACAAGGTGTCTCATTTCAACATATCAGAACTTAACGGCACCCCGAAGACTCGGAATCATATAGCAATGTAGGGTCGGAAATGTTTATTACAAATTAAAAGACTCCGCATATATGAATATTCATTTTAATAATAAATTTACACGAACAAAAGTAACATGGATTAAAGACAGTGTTCGAAGTTACATCCAAAGACTTCAGTGCAAGCCTCACATCTTCGGCCCATGGAATTCTAAATATTCTGGAATATTCCAGGCATGTTTCGGATATACCTAAAAGCTACTGCGATTCTTGCTCAATAACTCGGTTGAAGTGTATGGACGAGCTAAACGTGATACGAATGAATTTCATTTTCTATGAGAAGCTGGAAAGGGAAACTCCGACTTCGTGTGCTGGACTTCGAGTACTCAAATGTAGAGTCTTCTATATTCACTACTGCACATTCTCTTCGACGTTCAAATTCCGTGCTCATCGTTTCCGAATCGTAGAAGCTCTTTAAAAAATAAAGGAATCTGTATCATTAACTTCTGGTGCAGTCTTGCAAAGAAATTATGACTGGGACAAAGCATCGTTCCGCGTACAAACGCTGTGAGACTAGCTTACTACAACCCGCAGTCCCATACGTCAAAGACATATCTGTTTACTCCGTGTTCGTGTTATTAGCCATCTACTTACTCTGCTTCCTTGTGGGAAGTAACGATTCCCTGCGAGAAGTATTGCAACATTCACAAAACACAGAGTACCACGACAAAAAAGCCTTTCCGACCTTGCATTGCAAAATGTGAATCCGAATCGTCGGGGTGCAGAATTTTTAGAACTTTCTAAAAGTTCTGAAACGTTGTACAGCGATATCCCGTATATCAGTTGCATTTCTAGTTGGAAAAAAAAACATTCTCAAAATATCGTTCAAAATGTTCGTCTTCGCATCATCACAATGATATTGGAACGGCAAATCTCTTCAACGAATGACAGAAGTTAAAACGCCTTGGAAAACCAGCCCGAGGGAAAACCCTTAATGTTCTAGTGGATAAGAACACTGCAAAAAGGGATCATGCAACTTTTCTTCGGACCCAATGATGAAGGGTCGGAAAATGAAATAAACGGTATCATATTAATTGATTTAACTAACATGAATGGAAGGATTTGTCAGTTCAGGGAATTGTTTGAGAATATCACGGTATGTAGAAAATCCAGAAATAGATTTACATTTATTTGATTCTTTTTATCCAAAGTACCTGAACGATTAAGATTTGTCACAGTATCTACGTTTATTAAGATTAATTTTTATTAATACGTCTAAGCTTACTTTTTATTAAGATCTAATAATGATCCAAAGTGTGACCGCGGCAACCTACTGATCATGGACGCGGACTCTCGACCGACAGTTTTCATCGAGTCGTGGGTTCGAGCCTTGATGCCACTAAAGACCCGCCATGCAGCCGGAGTTGATGCGCATTAAATCTGTTGAGGCTCAAAGTCCTCGCGTTGGCGTGGTGTGGAAGTTAGGAGAAGAAAGTGTCTGCTAAGGTGTCGTTCTCGTCATGTTCGAGGTATGCCGCCAATAGCCCTCGTGTAACTTCTAGTGCTGCTTCAGAAAACAAACCAATCAATGAATATGCGAATCCGTATTGTACAAAACAAAGAACTAGTGTAATAAAAGGAGTTCGTTTCCAAAATGTTTCGTTTTAAAAATTCCCATTGTATTATTACGAATATAACTAAGAGAAGTTTATTCACACACATTAAAGCAACCTTCATTCGAATTATTACTTTTTAAAATGTATTAAACACACTAGTTTCTTCGTCATCATTAACTACGCATTATCTACCTACGGTGAGTATTTATTTATTTTTGACAAGATAATCTCGTTTTCTGAACTTTATCGTCGCATATGTGGATCAACTTAATCTTCAATCAATCAAATAATGATCCAAAGTTTGTTTCAAAAATCTGCACCTATTATGAAAATTGAACATCGGTGATGATGAAATCTCACTTAAAATTCCTTTTGAGGCCAAAATTTAAATCGATTGATTCAAACCCATAAGCTTTAATTTTTGTGCCTGTTACATTTTTGAATATTTTGTAGTGGAATATTTGAAACATCGTTACTTGTTTCAATTAAAAATTTCATATTTATACTAGAAGGAAATAATTTTTTTTTGTATTACCAAATTCCCCCACTATGGTGTGGACGTGATAGCTAAGTGGTCAAGGTTGCGGACTTCAGCCAGCGTTACTTTTGTCGAGTCATTGTTTTGAGCCCTGTCAAGATCCTTTAAATCTGTCAAGATCCTAGTCCTCCCATTGGCATGGCGTGGATATTTGGATGGGGAGACGCCAGTTCACGTGTCGTCCTCGTCACTTGAATTAGGTGCAAATTTTCAAATTCCGTAGCCAATAGCTCTCACATTGCTTTTCAATGTTATGTTAATAAATAAACCCTCACACTCACTCCTCCGCCATGGGGTGGAGAAGCAATTCCTAAAAGTGGCAGGATGAAAACACCAGTCGACGAAAAAATATTTCACATATTCCTGTCATATTATATTATCTCATGCAGTATTTGTGAATAGATACGTGTCTTTTATTAACATTTCCATCTTACCAATATCTTACGAATCTTAAATTTTTAATATTTTTTATGCAAATCTTAAATTTCATTCCTCATATAGCTGTGCATAAAAGAAATTTGATGAATATGGTTTTTGAGTATATAATGTTCTTGTACTCTATATTCCTTTATATGAGAAACGACTCGTTTATATAAATAGCGATAGTTTAAGAGAAAAGGCAATATAAAGGTCTCTTTGTCTTAATATTTACTTTTGAAACATTTTTTCTCAAGAAAAAAAAAGACATACAAAATATATAAATAATTATTATTTAAGAATTTGATACATTAAAAATTATTTTTAAGTACTTGATGTATTAAAAATTGTTTTTAAGAATAAGATATATTAATTAAAGATTTAGTATATATAAATAATAATTATTTAAAATTTAGTATATTAATAATTATAATAATTATTTAATCATATCTTTTAACAAGATATCAACAAGCCAACATTTTCAAATAAGGTAACTTTTTGTAACTGAATGTCAAAAGCATAAATGACCGAAAGCAGAACCTTTTCGCATGGCCTATTCGTGAAATTTCCTTTAACTAATCTAGAGGTTCTTTTTGACTATGTATTTAAGTTCTTAACTTCTTAATAATCAAATGAAACGTGATGATGCAAATTAAATAAACTTAAGATGGGGTGTGACTAGATGTAACCAAGTCGCAGAAAGTGACAGAGAATTGAATTGAGGTATGATAAGGTGACGATAACAGGAAGGATGCTAATTTGATGTGCGTGGAAGTCGTTTCGAGTGTCTTCATAATTTGTCGAGATTGGGACCGAAAGCTGTCTGATTGATTGAATATTTGAAGGATGTACTCGCATCGTATTCCGGTAGGCTTGCTCTTTGATATATCATAGAATATGTTAGTACTCACGCGAAAAAAACTTGAAACTGGTTGTGATCATCCCCCCTTTCTCGACAATTATTAAATTCTATTTTGAAATATAATTGACTATTTTAATGACTTTGTTTGTGCTTTAACATAAGTTGAAATTTAGATTTTGTAATTAGAGTAATATTTAAGAAGACAGGCGACGTAATAGGACTACGTTCAGCCTCTAAGAATAAATACATAATTACTATAGTACAGGTTCTACATTTTAACTGCTACGTTTTCGTATATCAACATGAAGATGTTAGAAATGTCATATGAAAGTGCTCGATCAATATTTGAAGAAAATTGTTCAACATTAATTTATAAACTAATAAAAAGAGAGACAGAATTAACCGACTTTTTAAAAACATCTGATGGAAATAATTTTTATAATACAGCAAAGTAACATTTATCATTGATTAACATCATTTTTCTTTTAGTCATATTCTACATGCCTTCAGGACGAATAACACAGCGATGCAAACAAAACACATCCTTTTCGATTTAATAAATTTACTCAATCATCATTTTCAAAGCTTGGCATAACTTGATTAATTGTCTTGTGCTTTCTCATATCAGCGCACAAGCCGAGAAATTCGAAGTAAATTAAATGCCTCCCAGAATTAAGCGAGTCAACAGAACGCGTTGAGTCACTTGCGATGAGTAATATGGCGATGAATTAAAAAGGGTGAAAGGACCTTTTCATTGTCTTCAACTATCCTTGTCGAAGGCTCGTTGCTATTTATTATATTTGTTGTTTGACGTCATGTCATTGAATTAGGCAGTAACTCTGCTCAGAAGGAAAACTAATTAAGCGCCAGAAACAAATATTGCTCTCATTCCAGCCTCAGTTAATTTAAAGGGTTTGTATTCGGTTCGAATTAGATATATGAGATAAAATCGTTCCAGGATATTAATATAGGCGGAGTGTTTATTGCTAACTGTGTTTGGAATTAGGGAGACAGTAATTGATCTTTTATTATTAAAAAAATATAAGCATTGATGATATTTCTATTCTACTGCATCTGAAAATAAAATAATTCGGTAACTCTAAAGGTAAAAGGGGCGGGAATACGAAATATTGAAGGAAAATATTAGGACTCGTTTTATATTCATTTATTTTTATTATTTTTCTTCTCCCTGATTTGAAAGAAGAAACTGAAAACATTACTACGTAAACATAAATGGTTAAAGGAATAGAAATATTAAAATGCATTTTTATTCACAAAATTAACTAATAACTTTTCTGCTGAATTTTTTATCTGAAGAAGTGAGGTATTATTTCAGGCATTAATATTCTGTTTTTATAAGGTAAATATATTATTTAACAGTGAACTGTGAGTATTAATTTTTTCGTATCTGTTCTGTTTTAAAAAAATACTATTGTTTGATACTTATTACATAATAACTGTGTTTTTATGTGTATATGGTATTAATTATTTATCATAGTATATGAAGTAAATTAGTTCGAAAGGGAGCGGTCTTGTTTATACAAACAGCGATATTTTCAAAAAAAAAAAAAAAGAAAGAAAGAAAGAAAGAAAAGAAAAAAAGCCCACTAAAAACGTATCTCTGTCCTTCTCTTTGTTTTTTTTTTCCCCACGGAGAAAAAAAAGACACGTACAAAATATATTAAGAGTTATCATTCATAAATTTAATGTTTTAAGGATCATTTTTTAGAATTTGACATTTTTAATTAGCTAAAATTTAGATTAAAAAATATATTAAACGTTGAATGAAAGTTCTTAATTTAACAGCATTTATATTTTGATGCTATAATTTTAAAAACAATTTTTATTCTTCTTTAAATTTAAGTTCATAGAAAATAATATAATTTTATTATTGAATGAAGGTAATCCATTGAAAGAAACAATCAAATGGTACTTATTTATTTTAGAATAAAAGAAATGTATTGAAATTACTTAACAAATTTTAAAAAAAACTTTTTCATCATCAAATATATTTAATTTTTTGATGTTTCATTTTAATACATTGATATAAATAATGAAGTTATTCCGGATTCTCAAGGATTTCATATCATTGGAGATATATGTAGATATTTTTGCCATAAAATGAAAATTGATTTGAATATTGACGAAAAATATATTACAGAATATTGCACATTTCTCTTTATGAATAAATCATTTAATAAAATTAATTTTTCTGGTGTGTTTCAAAAACACATGGCTCTATTTCCAATTAAAAATATCAGGATAAAAAGAGCTTTTAAGTACAATAAAAAACTTGGTAGATCTATTTTTAATTACAATAATATTTCAGAGTCACAAACACCACAAGTATGTAAATGCAAAGATTACAAACAATATGTTGATTCATTCCATCAATATGTTGTTACGGGAAACATGAACATCGTTAAAAGCGATTTATTGAGAGGTTTCATGAATAAAGGAACTGGATTCAGGCTCATGATTACTAATAGTAACCTTGTAGTGAGAAAACAAATTACTAATGATTTTGACAATTTTATTCCTAAGGTTGCAATTAAATATGGTTTGCCAATTGAGGCATTTGTTGAATTTAGGTCATGTGTTTTGAAGAAAATTCTATATTTGAATTTTAAAGTATATAGATAGGGAAATTACAATTAAAGATCTAAAACTTGCTATAGATGATTTGCAGAAGGATTTTGTTATCGTTTATGTAGATAAGGTTCCTGCAAATTATGCAATTATTTGCAAATTTTACTATCATAAATTATTGAGTGAACATGTAATGAATAATAATGCTTTCCAGTTATCCAAATATAGTAGCAGAGAAATAAATAATCGTCTTTTGGCGTTCAATAAGAAGGTGGGTTTACACCTTACAAACATTAAATATCCATATATTTTTTTAACGCCAAAATTTCACAAAAATCCTGTCAAATTCCGAAGTATTACGAATGGATATAACACCTATATCACTAAATCTGGCAAACTTCTACAATCCATTCTTCAAAAATCTATTGAAAATACTGCTATTATTAAAAATAGTTTTGAAATTGTTAAAAACATGAAGGAACAAGAGGTATTCTCTATACATGGATATGATTTTGAAGACCTTTTTAACTCAATAGATATTCAAGATTTAATTAAGGTTCTTGCAATTTTATACAATAAATATCATTTTAGTCAAACAATAAAACAGGAAAAATTCAATTGTCTCATTAAACTTGTATTACAAGAGAATTTTATAGTTTTTGGTCAAAATCTCTATAAACAAATTCAGGGTCTCCCTCAGGGAGGTCCATCTAGTAATTGTCTGGCCAATTTTTATTTACATTTTTATGAATTAAAACAGATTGACAATGATTCTTACTTTCTTTTTCGTTACATAGATGATCTAATTATTTTAAGTAAAACTGAGGATTTTAAACCAAATATTTCATTTTACCCTAATTATCTCAAATTATTAAAAACTAATCTTAATACAAATACAGTAGAATTTTTAGATCTCGATTTTCAAATAGTTGACAATAGACTTATTAGTAATATTTTTGATAAAAGAGAGAGATTCAAATTCCATGTAATTAAAATACCTTTTTGGAACAGTAATCTACACAGATCCATTTATAGGAATATTTTATTGGGCTTTTTATTACGTAATAACAAATTAACCACACATAAAATAGAGAAGTTTAATAACATTAAAAAATTCTTCAACAACTGTTTGGATCATGATTATCCAATAAATTTCTTAAATACCTATATACATCACAAATATATTAAACATCTTTGCGAATCGTGATCCAATTTCAAATCCACCACACAAAAATAGGTCCACAAAGTCGGCTTGTTAGTGGTCTAGCCGTGAAGAATTTATTTATTTATTTACATTTACACAGCTTACATTTTTACTCACTCTCTGGACCGTTATACTCCTTTACCATACAACTTATTACCAACCAATTGTTTGCATCCTTTTACATTTTATTACCAATCAAACAATGATTTAAATCTTTTTTCAATTTATATGGTGATGATGTGTTATATATTTTTTTCATTTTGAGTATGTGATATACATCTTGAAGCTTAAAGACAATTCCGTCTTACTACTCACATATTTGAATCTTCATTTCTTTGAATTTTGTAAGTAATTTTTATATTTTGATTTGTTGATAATTTTTAGAATTATAGATTTTATTTTTGTAAATTCTATCATTGAAATTTTTTGCATTTTTTAATCATTGAACTCTTTTGTAATTTGGATTTCCCAATTCAGCCTACCAGGAATTATAGATTTTATTTTTGTAGATTTTATCGCTGAATTTGTTTGTATCTTTTAATCATGAACTCTTTTGCAATTTGGATTTCTTAATTCAGCCTACCAAGTCGCAAAGGGGGAAGGTTGGTACCATTAAACTAGTTTAACCCCGCTTAATCGGTCCTCAGCCCGATATTGCTTTTTGACTTGCTGGGTTCCATATTTTCATTTATTTTTCTATCATTGTTACATTTCTTTCTGGATTTTGGTCTTTTTAAATATTTTAAATTATTCTTTCATAAATTTTCAGTATATATATATATGTGAGAGCAGATTGATAATTTTCGTGTTAGTCCTTATGAATAATCTAATAAATCCAAATTATATATTAAAAGTGATGAAATGTTTATTCTTAAGAAGTATTTGGGAAAATACGAAATAATTTCAAAGCTTTCAGACTAAGTTTCGACATTTCTTAGAATAAAAATTAAAGTAGATGATTTCATAAGAGACAGAAAAATCGCTTTTTATCTATGGAAGTATTAGGTTTTCTAATATAATTCCAAATTTTATTCCAATGTGGTTGCAACAGACTTAAATAAATAAAATGTTAATACACTAAAATTGAACGTATTATTAAGTTTGTGCACTTAGATTGAATTTTAAAAAATGGTTTTTAATAATTTATGAGCATTCTGCATTTGAGAAAGTTTTAATTTAGTCTCCTTATTAAATTTAACTTTATTAATAATATTAAGTCATTTTACAGTCTGATTGATAAAATTGCGCTATTAAAATAACTTTTTCCTAACTCTCACTGAGTAAATTCTACAATCATATAATTCATAATCAATTTTAAAAACGTGAATATTTTAATAAATAATTCTTTTCAATGGATTATTCAATATAGATTTCTTAAAAAAAGCTTGACACTCTTTCAATCTTCTTTTAGTCATGTTACGTTCGACATCGCATCTCATTTTCAAGGAGTGAGCTTTTTTTTCGAATATAGTTGTGGAAACGTCAGATTTCTTTTAGCAGGTGAACAAGCATTGTCTGGTTGGTGTGAAATGCAAAACATTTTTTTTTTTTCATATCTTCGCATTTGTTATCAAACTTTGTTTGGAACATTTGTTCTTGGAGTAAAATCTTTTTTCTTTCGTCTGTTTTTGCATTAACATTTATTTAAAGGGTATTTTCAAGATGAACACAGTATTAATGTTTTTATTATATTTCTTACAGCATCTGTCTCTGTCCGTTTTAAGTAAATACACTACAATTATGTTTAATTGTGTTGTCTCTAGCACCATTTTGTATTACTTATAAGAAAACGTTATTATATTGTTATTGCTCATAAGTTTTTTCCATTATTATTTTTGTTTGGAACAATTTGAAACATTAAGAAATTAAAGTCATTTAAATTAATTAAGTTTTTATTATGTGAAGATTTTAATAATACCTTGGAGACAAGGTTTGAGAGAGTATAAGTTACGATTCTTTTATTTGTCTTTTTTTCTGCAACATAAATTATTTCAATATTTAGCTCAACCTTTTATTAATAAATACAAAAACCAGATGTAACATATTTAGAGTAATACAAATTCTGATTTTAGAAACTATTGCGTCATCATATATATTGCTCAATTGAGAACGGATGCCACCTTATCCATAACTCTTTATTTGTTTCCCGATTTTTAGAATTATTGTTACATCTAAAAGTTACATGTATCCTCTGTGTAATGCATTATTACCTTTTCGACGGATGAGTCTCCATCTCTTTTTCTTGTACTTGCGCCAACGCTTAACTAATAAAGCAAATCCATCGAAAAAGATTTCCGGTGGTTGTTGCCGATAGAAAGTTTGAGTTTCATTTTTCACCGCGTCGTCAGAGTCATGTCTCTTTAGATTATCTTTCATCTCTGATTAGAGATTGAAATAGTAAGATCAAGTACAATGACGCCTCCTTGCCTCAACTTTATTTCCTTGTGGGTCGCCATCTTCTTCATTTTTTAGCATTCTAACAACACCAGGAAACAAAGAAAACAAGCGCGTTACATGGACAGCATATGCAGCTTTTAGGCTCAAAAAGAATTTTTAAAACGGGGGGGGGGGGCAAAAAAAAATGTTTTATCTGTGAAGGCATTTTTTAATCAAGCCTCGTTAATCGAAATCAGGCCTTTTACCTAAAAACTTCCTGCCGTAAGATAATTATTTCCATAAAATTTAATACGGAAACAATGTAAAAATTAACTTAAAAGTGCATTGTTTTGAAGAATAAAGTATATGATATCCTGGTGGTTAAAATTATGAAATTCCCGGCGGCCAAGTTCAAGTCGGATCCTAATTGCAACAAACACGTGGCATGCACAAAAATGAAGTCTGTTCTGCTTACAATGAAATGGAGTGTTTTAGTCTTTAAATGGTGTGATGTGGAAATTAGAAGAATGATATGACAGCTGAATTTAACATTACGAGGTCCCTTGTCAACAGTCCTCGTGTATCAAAAGAAAAAAAAATGTTTTAAGTATAAGCGATTTTCGTTTATACTTAAATAAAATAAATCACATGAAACTGTATTTATATCGTATAAACACTATCTTATATGAATTTGTATTATATGAAACAAATAACTGGTGCAAAAAACAAAGTTAACTTCAAAAGTATTGGAAAATAATTGATCGAAAGTAATATATATTAATACTTCATGCCTTTATCTTTTTCCTCATACCTGATCGAAATAAATTTTATTTGAGAACATTTTATTATAATATTCGAAACACATTCTCCAGAAGCATCTTAAATTCGATATTTCGAAATCCTGTTATTTATTTATTTTTTAATTTAATTTAGAAATGTCCTTAAACTTATTTCTATAAAGCTAAATTTTCGTAACGTTACAAATTAATTACTGTACTTAATTCATTATAAATACACTGATTTATTTAGTAAGATTTCGGTGTACTTTGACTACCTCAAAGCTTTTAGTTATTCCTGTTAAGGTTAAATCTGTTTAAGATACTTTACCTCATTTTGATCTATATTATCTAGCTAAGAGTAGTACCTTAGTTAAAAAACATTCGTTGATTGATTGTTTATTAACGTTGCACTGAGAAACAACATGAGGGCTATTAGTGACATACCTCGTAATTTTGAACTTCGGTCAAGTGATGAGGATGACACCTGAGCTGGCGCACCCCTCTCCAGATTCTTACACCACGCCACGGAAAGACTTGAAATCTCTACATATTTAACAATTTTTAGCCCCGCTACATGACAGGTTTTTGGAGGAACAGAAGCCGCGAGTTTGCGACTGTGACCACTAGGCTACCACGGCCAGATGTTGGTTAATTTAACAACTCAACCTATAAATTAGATAAATCTGCTTTAATATGCAAATTAAAGAGTAATGATCAATAGTAGAGAGAAGTTTTAGCAAAGATTATAAGTGGACGGATGGATGGGGGATTGATAGATGGTTGGAAAGGGTTTAGTGGATAAAAGGCTAGGTGAATTGGCAGCAGCAATGGCAGTTTGGAGGTTCGAACAGCAAAGAGGTAGATTATTCAATAGTCAATAGTGAAGTCAGATTCAATCCTGACTCCGACCCCCCCCTTTGAATATATTCAGATAAATATAAATTCATGATAATATTTTGTTGAGTGCACGTGAATGTTCCATTTTCACATTCACAGTAGATTGATCATTGCTAATCATTTTAATTCTAAGGATATAAATAATCCCTCTAAGGATATAAATAAATTCCTGTTGACTTTCATGATTTGACTGTTACTTGACTGATTAGTCATTGAATCTCGATGACTCAGAGACTTAGTTGTGAAACCAGGTCGTTACAAGTTTGGTTATTAATTTTTCCGTATTTCTGAAGTTCAGATGCTGTGTCACAAATAGAGCTTCATACTTCAGTTGTGTTGAAATAATAGAGTGTGTCGTGGTGTGTAGCCGTATTTCTGAAATTCTACCCCTCCCTGGTTCTCTCTTGTGTTTTTACATCTATTTTTCATTCACACTTTTGACCATCCATTGTTATTCTTACTCTTTCATATCGGAAAATATTTTCTTCGGTGAATTTCAGAAAAGCCTGTGGGGCAGCGATGATACCCATTATATTTCACACCATCAATGCTCATGAAAAAAAGTAAAATTTTTTAAAAGGAAAGAAAAAAGAAAATACCAGTGAGAGCAAAATGGAATAGCTTGAAGGCAATTTCTGTTAGGTCTTAGTCCATTTGAAATAAATGGAACGAACTAACCTAAAACATAATATGTGGTCAAATATTCCAAGAAATGCATCTACGTATTATTATTTAAATTTTATGATCTCAAGTTTGTAGATAATGGTTTTTATTAAAAACTAGTTATGTGTATTTGCGTAAAGGAATACGGAATAAGTAGATGAATCCACGCAATTCCGTAATTTAAATTAATACACATATGCTATAAATGACCTATACAGCTATGTACATATTCATTTATATTTAGTCTTTTATTCACAGCTATAAGTACATATTTATAAAATTTCATTATTAAGTTTTTTTCCTTCAAAAATTTGTAATGTAATTATGAAATTGTCTTGATTCAGCGATAATAATTGCATTTTTTCAAAGAAGTTTGAATTACTTTTAAGAATTAATTCAATATTTATAATGAATAATATTTATTTTCTTTAAATATTTATTTTGTCAAACCACATTTTCTTTAGTATTATAATTGTATTTTTTTATCTTATGTACTCTGCTTTTTCATTAAAAGTGTGCATAAGTTAAAAGTTCTTGTTCAGATTATCTGATAGAAAAATAACTGTTTATATTGAGTTAATTTCCTTCTAACTAGTACAGGTAATAGTTAAAAGAAATACGAATTTCATCAAGACAAATTTATATTTAAATTATGATATCATCATTTAAGAAAATAATTATTTTAAACTTCAAAAAAAAAATTAAAAATAACATAATGTCAACAAATGTAAGAGACATTTCAATTTTAAATATATTTTCGTATTGCCAGAAATATGTAAATGAACAGAAAATTATTCCATTTGAAAGTTTAAATAATTTAAATGGAATAGAAAATTCTTTATTTTGAAAGTTAAAAATATTTAAGTGAAATAGAAAATTCTTCAAGTTTAATTTATTATACCGTCCACATTGAACTCCAATATCCATTGAACTATTTTCTTTTCTTTCGTTGTGTGACTTTTAAAATGGTATTCTCTATGTCTTCACGCAAATCTAAACCTAAAGTAAACATACCATTATTGAAATGCAATAGTTTAAACAAAGAATTCTTCTCTGTATGTAAAATCCATCGTTCTTTAAGGTTTCCATTAAATTTAAAGCTTATATTGGACTAGGAACATGACACGTGTTTAGGCTTTTGAAATTTCTCATATAAGCGTATATAGTTTGTCCATATCCCACTAATTAATCGTAATTATTATGAGTTTTTAACACAGGTAAATCATACTTGTAAAGCGCCTCTTTAAATTCGGTCATGCGCGATGAATTTAAAATGTAAGTAAGAAAAAGTTGTTTTTTACACATCTTTACTTAATTCATTCTGATGTCCTTATTTTTTTCTTTCTGTATATTTTCATTTGTATAAGAACGGAAAAGAGTAAATAATCTACATATTTATTTTTAATTAGTTACTCTATTATTACCAAGTATACTATGTAATAAGAAATACAGTTTTAAAATAAAATAAACAAAACAGTAAAAATGATTAATCATTTATTAAACAAACAGTTAAAAATGTGAGGAATTATAGTTTTCCTTTTAAAAGTCATTTTTACCTATTTAGACAATAATATGCTGTTTTAATTATTTTTCCAGTTAAATATTATAGAGCAGTAGATAAAATTTCTAAATATTAAAAAAAAAAAACGCGATTCCAATAATACTACAATGAAATTACAATAACTTAATGATTAATTCATACCAAATAAAATAATCTTCCAAATGAAACTTTGCAAATTAGAATACACGAAGCAAAAAATTCTAAAGGGGGAAATGTACGAGGATATAACAGATGAAAATAACATATTCTTTTCCTGCAAATTTCTGATCTTAATTCTAGTATGATTGTTCACCAAATTCGCCAAGTTGTTTGATCTGTGTTTGCAAACATTATATATCAATTTAAAATTTTAAAACTCCTTGCATCTCATAAGCTGTGTAATTTTGGAATCTTTTTCAATAAGAGATGGTTAGTCAAGTTAATTTTCGCAAAATATTAATTGATTTTAAGCTGTAAATGTCAGCCAATTATTATATGATTATATCAACATCGAAATGTGAAAGAATATATTTGTTCATTCCCATTAAGATGTATAATTACCAGATAGAATTTCAAGCAATAGTCTCGGTATGAAGGATACGGGAAAAGTAAAAGTACTAGTAAATTTATTTACAAAATGCATTGTGTTTGGTGCTAAACCACATATCAAAAATACAAATTGAACTCCATCACAAATTTCAGAAACAGGTGTACAATTAGGAAACGGAGAATATGACTAATGGTAGTTTCTTATTATAAAAAATAGCATACTTACATAAACTGCACACATGTAATGCGTATGGGATCATAACTCTCGGGAAATGAGTTAAGCGAATTGATTTATTCAAGGCATAATGCTATTTTGTTATATATTTCAATCTTTGAAAAACACTTCATTAAATTTAGTATTTTAATATATGTTTATATTTTGAAGCTTTGACGAATAGAAAAAATAAACTTATTATAAGATAGGAATAAACAGGATTACTTGTCTTTTATATTAGTAATTATACGTGTGTTATTAGTTTTTTTTTTTTTTTTTTTTTTTTATGAAACCTAATTTTTAATATTACTTCATACTGTGTAGATAGGTCAATGGGTTTGAAACTTCCCCCAAAAGTTTCTTTTTTTTTATTTTAGTCATGTAATCTATTTACTTGCTTGTTATAATTACTATAATGCAGCGGAAATGACTTAAACGAATGAAAAAATATTAATTATTCCATAATTATTTTAAGGAATCACGGGAGATCTGACAATATAGTTTAATCGGTAAAATATTTTGCTGTAAAAAATTAGCGATTAAAAGAAAAAAATATGTTTTTAACACATTATTGAATATTGAATTGAGTAGAATCCGAGAAAATACGCATTCAAATTGAAACGATAATGATTTAGGAGTTTTACCAAAAAAAAAATCCTAAACCATTCTCACATAAATATTAAATTATTATCATGTACACCACGCGACCTTGAAAATGCATCCCCAAGGAGAAGAAGCCAGAAAATTATGCAAATTTCAGGATAGATGTCCGTCATTTTGTTATGCGAATGATGTGAAATGCGCAGCTCTCCAGCGTACATTGAAGAAGATATCAGGGAAGGATCCCGCAGAATGTTCAATTTTCGTGGCGTTATTTCTGCTAGGGAAATCATCGTGGAAAATTTGGTCTTGTCTCAGAGGGAGTGCGCGTGTAATTGCAGAATATGCTAAGTCGACGTCAACGGAGGCAATTCCTGCAGACAGACGAATTTACGAGGGGCTTGGTGATCGAATTGAGAAGGGCAAGTTGATGCGTCTGCAGACTTGCATTATAGACATTGCAGATCAATTCCGTAGACATTTTGCGGCTGGCTCAGAACACTCTTAAAGCTACAGTATAGAACAGGACTATTATTTGCCGATAGGTTGCGAGTGGGATGCGCTCATGGCGTTCGTTAAGAAGACTGCCGTTGACCCCACAGCATAGACGCCAACGTCTGCAATGGTGCCGGCCTCGAGCGATGTGGATGACGAATGGCACAGGGTCAAATGTTTTCAAATGAATCGATGAACTATGGCAGCTTGTTGATACTGCAGGCTGTATCTGTACATCTCTGTTCCAATCTCTGTTTGACTCAATTTTCAGGCGTATAAGAGCTGTTATTACCACCAGAGGGGGTTATTAAGGTTACTGATTTCTCAGGACCTATGCTTTTAAATTTCTTGAAATTTAATCACTTGCTATTTTCAGTATAATACTTTTGTCCCATAAATATCATTTTGTTATTTTGATTCCTTCATGGTGTAAACATTTAATGGTCAGTAGTATATTTAGGAACAAATATTGCTTTCAAGGAAAGAAATCAAGGAATAATTGTTATTAAACGTGCTCTATTTTAAAACTCTTCTAATTCTATGAATAATATATTTTTATTTAGGGAATGAATATTCGAAAATGTTTAATTTCTACAAAGGGCTTCTTTATACAAACCCTATGTTATTTTCAAAGATTTCTGATTAAAAAAAATACATTATTTCAAAATTGGGTCAACAATTTTACAATAAGCAAAAATAATGAAAAATTTCAGTAATTTGTAGCAAAAGCACTCTTTTCTTGCCATGGAAAAAATGTAATTATGTGTCAAATCTATAACAAAACCATTTTAGTATACATGAAATACATATGTTTCTGTTTTATTAATTGTATATATGTATTTCAGTTAGATTAACTGAGTTATAATTTTTTAAAATTCTTTATAATAATAATTCTTCACACACAAATTTTCTCATTTTTTTTTTTTTTTTTTTTTTTTGTGCTTTTTTTAATGCTAAATTATTTTCAACTATTGTTTCTCATGGCGAAAAATACTCAGTTGTCAAGGCAGGTGCGATTAGCGGAAATGCAATTAGACTCTGTATTACGAAGTTTAGCAGCACTCGAATCTTAACCGGTATTACTGCGGCGCGCGCATCCTCTTCAATCAATTACTTTGATATTACTCCTAGATATTGTGGCATGATAATTCTTATTTTTCTTATCAAGAATTTTAGATATATCTTTTATGATAATATCAAAACTTGCTGTTAAGAGTAACTTTAAATACCTTTCACTCTTCAAGTAGGGTTAGTAAATAAGTTATTGCAGAATTTAAACAAGGAGAAAAATTCAAATTTCGTACTTGAAATTGTAACTTTATTGAATTAATGGCAGTGTCCATTTTCGTCTATGACTATTTGCCATCTTGCAGGCAGTGTTACAATTCCATATTCGTAAAGCTTCTAATTTTTATCAATTAAAAATGAATTAAATGAGATTTTACACCAATAGCAACATTAAAAATGTTACAATTTAAAAAGTTCCGCATGGAACGAAATAAATTAAAATCTGTTGGCCCAAGGTCAGGGAGATATGATGGATGGGACAATACATCTTAACCTAGCTCCAATAATTTGTGGCGAGTGTCCAAAAATGTGTGGGGTTTTGCATTATCATATTGGAAAACAACACGCTTACAACCTCTTACTAATTGAAGGTGGAAGTCCAAACAACAAGAAAGCAATATATGTTAGGTACTTTGAAAAAGCTGACAAAACAAAAGATATGCTTATACAATCTATTGACAAAAGCCACTATCCTTTATTTTCCAACCTAATATTTTATTTACGGCATGTCCTAAAACAAATGTACCCTTTATAGGATGATAGTCTCACATTTCTGTGAAGTGAAATTAGAATTCTAAAATATGAAAGAAAGATAATATATCAACCTTCCTTTTCTTTATTAGCAAAGATATATGGATGCTCTTTCTGATACGTCAAAAGTCTGGTCCATAGTTCATTTCCAACTCGAATTAACTTGTATCTTGTAAAGGCAACAAAAGCTTCTGTGATCCTTTCTCGCAGCTCCATCAGATTTCGTGGAAATGGTGGTACAAAGTCTTCTTTCTTGAATGATTCTTTGATGAATCCACACATATGAAGTGGCATGATGTCATGTCTAGCGATCTCGGGAAGAGGGGGTATTTTAAAAGTTGTTTCATCATTGTAATCAATGTGAACTATCCAATGTTGCCGGAGACTTCAGATACCCTTTCTCGTGTACAGCTCCCAAAAGCCCATAAAAGAGAGCGTTGCTAACAGAGTGAGGACCACATTAAAGTGGTGGCCGTGGCGATAGTAATACAAGGTGCTTCGAAACTCACAGGTAAAATTTAAGAGATGATAATAAATATCTGACTAAGGGGTGGCTTTTTCCTGATTACTGTACGTCACCATAACTCCTGAAATCCACAGTACGAATGACGATGTGTACGAAAATTCGAGCTTTATGCTTTCCATTATAACGCTATCTAGCGGTTCACCGCTCATTCTCCACCTATACATTGTATGGTGAAAAAGCTTGTTTAGATGTTTTCTATCATCCCTTAAATTTTTGCCCATGAGTTTTAAAACACCCTATATTTTATTGTATTTTTTTAGCATATATGATGTAGGATTTGCGAAAGAGAACAGAACGAATACGGACGCATTCGATAATGTCTGTAGAATAAATAATGTAAAATAATTATCTCAATATAACTATGTTAATTAGTCTTACCTAAATATATTATATTTTTATACTAATTCAAATGAGTAGTTCCTCACTTTATTTTAGAGTAGCGCACCACTTGGATATCGACCCAAAGGCAATAAGGGTAGTGAATTCCTTTTAGTGGATCATATACATACAACAAAACAAGAATAATATCAACAAAAATAATAGTACTCTGCACCTCTCACATCAGTATGGGATCGGAGACACCCCCATTCCCGGTGGAAAATGAAATTTTGGAATCCTTTTCAAGTTGGGGCATCAGCCAAATCTGGAGCATCGTAAGATACGAATGCCTCTTTAAAGTTTTTTCTTTTGCAAAAATAATTCTCCCATAAGGTTTCCTTCAGTATTCGACAGCAAAGACATTCAACTATTGAAAATCTCTGGCACTTTCAATGCCTCCGCGTCAAATACAGGGGAATGGTTCGATTGGTAACAGGTCTGGCAATTTCCAGCACAACTTTGGAATCGCCGAAAACAGTCCCTGCGTTTGTGATAAAGACGGTGTTGCTATTCCACTACATCCCAAACAGTCGAAGGACTTGTACGTTATCAGTTATGCTGAATGAAGGGAACAGATTGGAGCAACCATGAAACCTTGGGCTTATTGCAACATGAAAAAGTTTGATGAGACGACCCCGACTCCGACCTTTGCAAGATGATAAGTGTGAGTACGGAAAAAACAAAAATACAATCTGTAATAGGTAAGTCAAAAACACCAACTATGTTAGTGTAGATCGTATTTATCTATACTGACTAAGACTAAAGACTAATTCTAAGACTAAGTCTAAATGTTTAGATCGTGACAAAACACGATAATCAGCGATCATTCAACTTTCCTTCCTCACATTTTACTCCAAAAAGGGGACACCATTTATGGCTGCTTAAGCATAGGGACACTCTCTTCAAGTGCTAAAATTAGAAGATATAGCTAGTGCGCTAGCTAGTGCGCTCCTAAGGATCCAGTTTCCCAAGCTCAATGGGATATCAGTCGGTGTCAAGTCCGGTAAATGAGGTTCACATTTTAGACATGTTGTGGCCTGTACATAGGCACCAGATCCAGGACACTTACATCAGGTGCGTAAAATGAGGGAGAGCGTGATTGTGGATGTGCGAGAAAAATGTCAGAAGCATGATAGAAAGACAGCAATTAGAAGCAGGGAAAAACCAACGCAATCAAAAACACCAGTGCATCAAACGTAGATTTACATGTGCATTTCTGCCACTATGGAGCAGCCTGAATGCATTTCTCCGGGCACTCTCTCATTCTCAGCCCGTAGTGCAGTATATGCGGCACTAGAGGTAGTTAGTGTTTCGAACTTACGCTGTTATGACTTAATAGTAATATTCTGGAAGGTTTGTCGAACTATATCCACCTTCTTCTCTGAATGCGAAGGACTGCTCGTGCTTTAGCTTTGTCTATACTGAACGGAGCTCTAGTCAAACTATCGCCCTGCGATGACAAACTTTGACTTAGGGTATTCCACTGTACAAAATGTCTTCGGTTTCTTAGTGGCTGCCATCATGAAAAACTTATGCTAATGAAAATGACTGATACTTCAATTAAAACTTGGAGAATCTAATAGAACTCAATATAACTTACGCCCTTCTAAACATACTGGGTATCTTGAAAAAAAAAACAATGAAAAGAGCTCAATCTTTTTCGAACCCGATGTACATCAATCACCTTTTCTCGAGAACTGAACAGTACCAAACTGAATTATTTTTGTTATGAGATCTTGATTATTAATTTAAGGGTCTCGCGTCAGTGAGATTAGTTGTACGTTCAACCATCTTATGTTGGCCTGACTGTAAGAGTTATAAAGATTTTTCTAATCTAATTGGTTTCCCTAAAATTTAAAGATAATGTTGAAAGAGTACAAATGTAAACAAAAGGCTTATACGATCGAGGAAACATTCAGTGTCTTCAATTACACAAGACCAACAGCAATTGCCAGATAATTCGAATTACTTACGTGGATTGTTAAAAAATGAGGCTAAATTTTATTCTCATTTTTCAACAATCCACGAAGTCAGTTCGTTGATAAGGTTGATAATAATAAAGGAATGGCCGGAAAAAAAGGGCTAGGATAGAGGAAATCACCAATCGCCATTAATGTATGCTGGAATTTTCGCTGAACTGTTATTAATAATATAACTCACGGTTCATATAAACCGCGATTTAGTAGTCATGGACTCAGATAACCGCGTGTTAAGGAGGTTAGACTAAACACAAACAAATACACACACACACATATATATATAGGGAGATGATTTCACATTTAAATAATTTTTATTTCCCAAGTTTTCCCATTTTCTAACTAAAAAGGGAAGAGTTCATTCCGACTTTCTGATCCAATTCCAAAGTATCTTTTTCTTTCACGCGCAAAAAATTATTTAATTCACTTCACCGTATTCATGAATCTGTCAGAAATAATCCCTTCTTTTTTGATAGACGCCATGTTAATCCCTCACAATCCCTTCATCTTATATCACGTGAGTTCCATGTTATCTGGTGAAATCCCTACTATAAAATCAATTGCAAGGTAAAACTATCAATCTTCTGAGCTCTTCTGATGCAGTCGAGACTGCGTAGCTGCATTTCTTGCCTTCACTTATTACCAGAACTGTTCATTTCTTCCGGAATCATAAATGTATTTTGAGTCAATTACGGATATATATATGTACATACAGAGAGAGGAGATGGATAAGATTGGATTCTGAGAAGGATAAGTGTGGGAATTAAATAATGTCCATGTTGTGAGCTAGGTTCAAAACCTTCTTCTATACTGACAATTGGAGTAAAATGATATGAATGAATTTGTCCCGTAAAAGAATATTAGATAAAATCCATATCTATCTAAATCAAAGAATAGTAAAGAGTAAAAAAAAAAAAAAGATTTCTTAACGGAATTTCTTAACTGATTAAGCAAAAACATGTAATGATATTTTCATAACAAACATAATGAAACTATCATTATGTTTATTGGAGAGAAAGCACTTAATATAAGAGCATCAGAGAGAGCGTGCTGTGTTTTCTTAGCAATTCTTCGAAAACTTATCACTTTTTTTTACACCAGCAGCAGTAGACATCCAATTAAGACTGAAAGACTTAAAAGCTTTTGGGTTTGCACAGGGAATAAACAGTTTTAACCAGTATATTGTCTTTTGAATGAAATTAATCCATTTAAACGCTTTTCATAAATTCACTTGCATATTAAGTTTTTAAAAGTAATGCAATTAAAATAAAGTAAGGTAAATGGAAAGAAATAACGTGGAAAAAGTTTATATGCGCTCGTAAAGCAATTATTTATATTTATGTCGTAGGTGAAGTAAATAAAATAAAATTTAAAAAAGATATTTAACATAGTTTCTTGGAAGCTTTAATATATTTCAGCGAAGTTTTTTTGAATTATTATACTTGGATTTTCTTATGTTCATTTTGAATTTTTTATTGTTTTTTTTTTATTATTATATTCCTATTAAGTCCGGGAAAAAAATGTAAAAAAAAATTGAAAATTTAAATTTGGATACATCAATTATTGTTTTACGATACACAAAACATGTAGCTTTATTTTTCTTATATTCGTAATCTATAAAAATATGTTATTTTTCTTTTATGATGTAACTGACATTTAAATGAATTAAGAGCAAATAATTGTAGTTTGATTATAATATTCCTTTTTTTGCCTTCATTTCTGATTTTTTCAGTTATTTTTAAGAAATTAATCAAGAAAGCAACCAATCCAGCTGGTTAGATTTTTATACAATGCATTAAAACCAGGTAAAGAAATATTTTTTACTTTTACATTTTAGTGATTCAATAATAGTAACATTAGCTTTGTAAACGCTTTATTTTTTTGAACTATGAAAGTTAGTTAAAAATAAATTATATTGAGCTTTTGAAACTGATGATGTATGTGTGTACTTATTTTTTTCCGATTTCATTTCATACAATTATTATAAATACGATGAATGATGCTTTATTATAAAGTATCTTTTCTCCTGAAGAACATTAATAATTTTTTAAACAATTTCTTCCACTGTTGTACAATAACTTTAAAAAAATATTTTTAACGATGAGAGTATTTAATGCAAAGTAACTAAAATTTAAGTGATTAGAAAAATGTCTATATATTTATAAATATTTGCATTCAATTTATAACAAAATTCAAAAGAAAAGATGACAAATTTTGAACCAAATTTAATACTAGTCAATTTAATTTCAATAGACAAATCCGGAAATAATTGCGATTAGTCATTTAATTATTCTTTCGGTGTAATGTAAGAGCCTGTACTCATTTCTAAATAATAAAAATTCCTTTGATATAAAGTCGAAAAGCCAGATAATTTTTGATTTTCATTTTACAAAATATTTCGCTACTTTTACACCGCTTCTGAGATATTAAGTACACATTATTTAACTTTACTGTTACTTTTTGCTTTTAGTGATAATTTCACTTATTTAACTTTAATTAATTTTTGTCTTTTAACTTCAGGCAAATACATCAGACATAAACAATAACAACTTTAACAATAACAGCTTTGAAGCGCAGTTTACATTCAGCGTGCGTCAATTTGTGGTTCTTACAGACTTATCCTACCCTGCAAGCAATAATAACTTATTCAAACATCTTTTTTCGCATAACATTGGTGAGAACATCTTCTCGCCTTTTATAAAGTTACACTCGCCTTTTATAAAGTTACACTCGCCTTTTATAAAGTTACTTCTATAGCGGGAGGTAATAATGTATTATAGTAGCTCTACACTATATCGTGCTTCTTTCTTGCTGTATTTAAAAGATAGTTTTACATTGATATGTATCGCAAAAAAGCGAGTAGTCTTCTAAAGCTTCCTTTTATATTTTTGAACATCATATAAGAATATATTTCCTTTCGAGAAGTAGCAGTCGTGTCCGAATGGCTTCGGCGATGAGCTTGAAACCCACTGGAGTTTTTCTGCGTAGGTTCGAATCCTATTGGTTGTTGAATAAGCTAAAAGTATTTTTACCCAAGCATTCCTTCTCTTTTTTCGACACTCCTTCTTTTTAATCATTTTTTAACTTATGTTCCTCTTTGCTTCAGTTTCTAGATGACAGTTATACCTTGTTTAGGCATAACATAACCTCATCTGGCTCTTGCGCCATTAAACTTTACCATCACTATCAGTGACGAAGAATCTTGACCCCAAAGCCCCCTAGTCATCTTTTTATTTTCCGTGGGATTTACTGTCTTTGTTAAAAACGGGTGACGCACCCCCCTGGAATAAACTAGCTCTCACCTTCCGTCTGGCTCTTGCTTCATAAAACTCCACTGTCACTCACTCACTCACCCAGTGGAGAAGAAGACTTGAACGATGGACAATGAAAAAAAAAGACACAGCATGTTACAAAGTTCTTAATAGCGGCGAGAGTAATCAAAATACAATTTACCTATTTTTCGATACATTTAAAAGGAAGCTCTTAACATGAATCAATAAAATGTTATTTATTTATATATCAATGCACGGAATAAAAAAGTAAGAATTTTAAAAGCATTTTTATGTTCTCATTTTAAGAATCAATCTGGTTCAATAATATTGATTTTTTATTGTCATAATGTAATTGGGACGTCAAGGAAAAATTGCCTTATTTTATCTTTCGGTCCAATAGTGCAGATTTTTTAAAATTACAACCAATAGAAGTCGTATTTTAACAATGAGGTTATGTAGAGGAAATCAAATTTATATGACTAAATAATCGAGACCCATCAATAATTAATTAGTGTGTTAACATTTTTTTTTTTTTGAATTTGTGTACAAAACTTTAGGTAAGTTTTGCTCTACTGTAATTATAACTCAAAGTTTGAAGTATGCTTATAAACTTAAATTCAAAATGCTGAACATAATTATAAATTAAAATGAAATGAAAAAAATTTAAGAAATACACGCCGTGGTTCAAATCTTGTTTAGTTTTTATACAAAAGTATTGCATAATATTAAACATTTGTGAGTATTTATTAGAAAAAACTTACACCGTATAGGAAAATGCAATCAATTTTTAATACAGAAAATATCAGCACTACAGATCATGAGCGAATAAAGTGTGCCAGAATGCTGAAGAAACATATTTTAATAACAACGTAAATTAAAATGTTTTTCTCTATAGTGTAGCATAAATACATTAAATGTTTTAAAATTGAATTTTCTACTGTCTGCTTATCAAATTCTCATTAATAATATATCGACGGAATCATCTACGTGCTTCCTATCTTTAACAGCAAAATAAAATTAATAAATTAATCGAAATTCGAAACATTTTAGTCTCAGCTCCTGTAACACGATTGTTAACGTTCCTAAAAATCATCGTAACAAGTTCCTAAAAGTCATCGTGTTATGCGAATCCGTGTGGTTGCGATAGCCTAGTGGTCATGGTCACGGATTAGTGGCCGGCGGTTTTGTAGAATCGTAGGTTCGAGCCTTAATGCCACTAAAGAACTGCCGTGCAGCCCAACTTGATGCATGTTAAAACTATTAGGCTCAAAGTCCTCTCATTGGCGTGTTCGGGAGAGGGAGGTGCCAGCTCAGGTGTCGTCCTCGTTGCTTAAACGAAATTCAAAAATTTTCATTCAAATTATTGCTTTTTAAAATGTATTAAATACTGGTTCGATCGTCATCATTTCTGCATTATTAACCTCCAGTGAGTATTTGTTATTTTCTTTTTGGCAAGATATTCTCATTTCCTTAATTTTTTCGCATGGAGATAAACCTAATTTTAAAACAGTGTGAATGTGAAATCATGCGATAGTATGTCGTGTCCCTATGAATATTTACCCCAATTCTCGAACGGTAATAAAGTGAAATTGTGTTACAGAAATGCCATGTTTCACGGGGTTATTTGTATTTTTAAATGAAATAAATTCTACATATACTTCGTAATTACTTCAAATGTATCATAATGACAAATTCCTCAAATTGGCTTTGGGTGGAAGACTATAAAGAGGGGTGTCAGCTCAGGTGCCGTTCTCATCACTAGTTCTTTGCTATTTATAAGTGAGACATTCATAAGCATTCAATCAGTCAAATCCCTTCGTAAAAAGGAAATCGAATAAGCTGTAAGGCGAATAAAGGTTAGAAAAATTAAATATCTATACAAAAAAAGGTTAATTAGTATAAATAAATCAAATAAAAATTGTTATAAAATTATTTATAAAAGGATTATTCCAAAAAGTAAAAGTTCGATACTTTTATTCTCTATCACTGTTTTTTTTTTCTCCGGAATATGGAATTATTACAAAGCATTTGCTTTCTGGATCTTTTATCACCCAACTTTCATTATAAATTGCATTAAATTATTTGGTGTACTTTTTAATCTTTTTCTATACTACGTACACATTTTCCTTTGGGTGAATTTTTGATCATTTCATATCCTTAATCTTTTAATAATTAAAACTACTTGACAAAGAGTGACATGTATGTTTTATATTTTTAATAAACTTCAAAATACTGTCGACAGTAAAAATTTATTTAAAACATGAAACATCGCAAAACAAGATATTTAGGTTGCTGTGGAAAAAGATGTAATGTTTGTAAATTTTCTTCGTTTGACTTTACAAAATCAATCGTGATGCATTGAATTGATGATGCATCAAGTATTATCAACTTATGATTTTGCATTGTCATTCCCTTACGAATTTTCTAAATAAAATTTAAATATTACTGTTTTACTTACATTATATATAATATAAAGATGCATCATAAATGCTCATACACTTTTGGAACTAGAAATTTCTACCAAAATTGAATTAATAAATTCGCCTGAGAACTCTCAATCGGAAATTGTTCTAATTTATAGTGTTAAATGAAGACATTTTATTTTTAGAATACGCGTATATATTTTTTCGTTTATAAGCTTTCGTCTTATGCAACGGACTCGTAAATAAACTCCCCCCCCCCTTGAATTTTTGCTAGTTTTTTCGTTAATTTACTTCCGAGATTTCCTTCTTCAATATTATAATATGAAATTGTAATTTCTTTCGAGAATTATAAAAACATGAAATCGCATGTCTGCAAATTATCAGCATAATGTTTCTATCAGGGTCCGAAATGTTGTTGTGAAAAGAAAAACAAAACATCGAACAAGCGCTTCAGTTAGCCGCAGACACAAAACAAAACAACGCAACAGAAAACATATCCGATATCAAACCCGATTCGAATTCCCCAATCATAATTGGCGCCATTTGTCAGGCGATTCATCGCCAACTGCAGATGAGAGAACTTCCCGCTCCACGAGAAGAACCCAAACACTGACCTGGTTCAACTTTCTTATCAGTAGGTCCGCTCATGTTTTAGAAAGCGGTGGCGGCATTTCACTGTTCGTGAAAAGAAGTGGAATTAGTTTCGCGAGGAAGTCTCTTCCTTCTGTCAACCATCGCTTTGTGTTCTGTTTTGGCGGAACTTTTAACGTTTGATCGATGTGCGATTTTTTTCCTCTTTAATTGAACTTGAAGATGACAGCTGAGCCAAATGGTGAGTTACATTAGTTGGGATTGTTTTGATAAAGTTTTTGTTAATCACATAGTGCCCTAGTTTTTGTCCGGAAAGAATGATTTGGGGTTGACATTATTTGAAATAGGTGAAAGTGGAATTTCGCTTGTTTTGTTGTATTGTGTGTTTGATTGCCTTTTTTAATTTATTTTCAAATGTTTCAAAACTTATTTTAAAGTTGGGAAACTCAAATTTAAATTTATTACCTGAAAAATTTAATATTATTCAACAAGCTCTGAGTTATAAACTTGATTTCGAACGAGTTACAATGGAAATAATTTAATTTTATGATATTTAATAAATTAATTCAGAATTAAATGAAGTTCTTAATAATTTAGAAATAACACATGGATTACTAGCACACTACGAAGAACTGAGAATAACTCCATTAATCTCTATTATTTGCCGAATTATTTTAAAAGCAAATATTATTTTGCGTAATTTTACACCGCTCTTGTTATGAAAACTTTGTCAGCAGTAAAACATTAAATAATTTTTTAAAGAAACTATTATACATAATTTAAACATATTTTTCAGGTAGTAAAATTGGAATCGTAATTTTATCTTAGATTATTTTCAGTTTCTCTCAAGTTTAAACTGTAAAAAGAATATTTTTACAAATTACTCTATAGATCTTAACTCACTTATCGGTTTGTGAGTGGGAAAAGTATATTAATCAATTTCTTTAAAAAAATGATAATGCTTCAAGGTGAGTATAAGTGTGTTACGTAGATAACGTAATCACTTTCATTGTTTATTTCTGTAAGCTTATAAAATTGCGAGAATCTTTGAAAATCTCATTTTCATTTCAATTGTGTTGAAAGATGTTTCATAATAAATCGTAATCCATTCATTAGCCCGTCTGCTGATTATTGTAATTGTACTTATTTGGAAAATACGAGTGTATTTAGTTAGCATGTTTAATTATTAGCAGCTAAACTGAATTACTGAAATCGAAGTTTGAAAATATTTGCAATTGTCCTTTGCAACTGATGAATCGTTTATAATTTTTAGTTGCTTTTTTTTCAAAGGAAGTTATGAGGATTTAAAAATGCAATACTGATTATTTGTCACGCAAAAAGGCAATGTTTATTTATTACAGCCAAATTTCAATGACAGAAATCTCAGGTAAAAAATATTTTCATTTAATCTCACAGCTGATGAATTATTTATAATTTGAATAGGAATTTTTTAGAAGGGCGAAGATGGGGGTATGAGGAATTAAAAGTACAAATTTTAATATGTATTACTCATAATGCAATGGTTGTTTCAAGTCTGTTTGAAATAAAATTCATTTTTTTAAACGGGAGACTCAATTAAAAATAAAAATGTTAAATATCGGAACAATCTGCGATTCATGTTTGCTTTATTCTCGCGCTGAGATAAACTTGAATTTCTTTCTGTTTCCACTTACAGATGTATAGATGTTGAAACAAAAGAGACTTCCTTTTTCCTCGATGATAAAGAAACTAAAATCAATTCAACGGAAGTATAATCTTTTTCATTATGAATGGTAACTGATCCTAAATCAAGAACGGATTCTCTTATGACTGAGTCGTTTTGTTGGGAACGAATTTTAAGTTGTTCTTCAGGCACTGTGGTTTCTTCCTTGTTTCCATTTAAACGTGTGGTTTAAAACATGGAGATAATAAAGTTTTCATATCATTTAAGGCTGTCCACGCGTAATATTAATGAATAAGACCTGAAATTGGAACACTTTTTTTCCCGATAAAAAAGGCATTTGAACACTAATTTTACATTTCGACTTCGCTGTCCTTCGGAGAACAGCATATTTTATAATTCTCCTCATTTTTAACGGAATCAATCCCTTTCTTCTGGTGAAAATTACGTTCCATGTTCCTCCTCCTGCAATGAAATGACCCTTAAATTTTATATATTCACGTGAAAATGGTGTTTTTTTGGAATGTGCCTAAGTATTAAGAACATTGCATCATAAACGGATGTTATGATACAATGTTCACAAAGATATGTGAAATTTGGAAAAATTTCTGCCCGGAAATATGTTCGGTTTTTTTGACATTAGACGAAAATAGACTTTAGGAAGAAGTTTAAATCTGGATGAATAACCTCTTTAAAAAAGAAGTTACCGTATTTCGAATGATTGATGTAACGACGTATCAATAAACTTTGAGGGAATTATTTATATTTTGGTTACGCAAACATAGACCAGTCTCTTTCCACAAGCTGTCGTGGAATTTTGTTTTTGTTTTGTCTTCTCTCTGCATTCCTAGATTATCACTAGATAAGAAGTCCACATATTTTGATATTTCGAGAAGTACACAAACAAAGCGAAAAAACATGTCTCTTGATAAATACTTCTGTGGTGAAAATAAGAAAGAAAAAAAAAATCCTGTTTTTTTTTTTTTATATTTATATTTCACTTAAAATGTGTAATTAATTTATTGTCTATGACATATGAATCTACAAATTTCTCAGAAAATTATCTTTTGTTTTAGGAGCACCGTAACGATACTATTTGGTATAATTTAACGATGTCTGATGCTTCAGTAAATGTTGGAAATAATTTATTAAGATACCGCCAGGAGTCGCCTTGTCTCGTCTAAGTGAGTTCTCAAGGGTTTATGGGTAATATTGCTGAGAACATTTAGTTCTTGACCGCGTGAGGCGAGTTTTTCTCATGTTTGGATGAATTTGTCCTGACCGCCAAAGCGGATTAATGAAAGTGTGGGCTGTTTGGAAGCTTTTGGATATTTTGTAAATATTTGTTTATGTATAAACGGAGAGTAGATATTGTAAATAAATTTGGTAGAAAAGCACCGCTCTCCCTCACTTTCTTATTGGATTATTGTTCCTCCTCAGTAAATGTCAATATATTGGTTATTTCAAAGAGTTTCTTGCAGTTAAATGTTCCACTCTTCTCGAGTTTTTTTAAAAATAAATATGCTAAAAAAAATCCATTTGACAAAATATTAATACTAGATATTAATACATCATTGGGAATCGTTTGCGCAGAAAATAAATATCCTGGACTTTTATTGTTAAAAGTTTTGTAAGAATTCTGTTAAAATCTATGTTGACTATGTTGATTAGTTTTTTGTAGTACAGTTCAGAAACGTATGTTAAAAAAAAAATGTTGAATTTGTGATGGGACTCTTGTCATTCAGACAATCCGTTTGTGAAAGAAAAATATTTCTCGAGTTTTGAAAAGTTGTAATTTAGTTAAGAAGTTAAAAGGAATAAAGTGCCATTTTTAACTTCGTAATTTTCCTCGAACATTTCAGTCCGTTTTTTGATAAGAAGATTATAGTTAATTGAGAAAGGCTAGTCGGTGAGTTAAACGAGTCTCGTGAAGATACGGAACGAAATATAGTGTTTGACTAACTTGTAAAATTTATTCACAATCTTGAAAAAAAAAGTTTTTTGAAATCGTATACACTCAAATTTCTGCTATATTTTGTGTGCGTATTGCCATTTGTGAATGCGTAATAGTAAATGAAATAAATGTGTATATTCAGGAAAATCCGTGTAATTAAATTGGAAATATGTTTTCTGTTTAGGATGTTGAAATTAGAGAAATTTAAAAATGAGGCCAGGTGGAAAAATGGCGTTTTACACATTCAAGTTTACCTTAAGATAATAATTATGCAGCTCTGATTGAATATAATTCTTCTAATACTTCGACCATATTTAAAAAGTAAATTAATCTATAAAAAACCTTTTTCTTCACTGTTTCAACAAATAGTATTTGCAACGAATAATTAAGGATATTTCCTGAAGTAATGTCAGTTTTCGAATGCCATGTTCCCTCTAAACCAAATGGTATTATAACATTTAAACATTATTATTTTAAATAAAATTATTAATTTTCAATTACGAAGAGGAGATAATAATATTTCTGAACAATTCGGGTTACATATTTTAGTATGTCGTGAAAGCTGGTTAAATTGTTTGGATTTTTTTTGCATAAAGTTTGAAATCTAGGTGCAAAATTCAATTCAAATTACTGTAAATGATGTACAAAAATCGTTTGAAAATTTTCTTTCAAGAGTTCAGTGAAAGGAGATGAACTCTGGAACACGGAATTATACATTTTATGTCCTATTAATTAAGCGTACTTTTTCATTTTTTCCAAACTACACATTTTGATCACACACACACACACACACACACACACACACACACACACACACACACACACACACACACACACACACACACATACATACATACACACACACACACACACACACACACACACACACACACATATATATATATATATATACTCCTGGTATGCAAATATGAAACCAGAATTCACCTACAGAAGGCGCTAGCGGATATTGTATATGCGTCAACAACTATTTCATTGTCACCTTGTTTTGACATTTGATAAAGATTTTCAACCCACAGCAATAGCAATTTCATTGAGCAATATAGATTTTAAATGTCGAATAGAGCATGTCGAATTTTGTGTCTGGTGGCGATTTTGACGTGATCGTTGAAGAACACCGGAAAATCTAGAAGACAGCGAATTGCAAGCATTGTTGGAGGGGAATGATGCTCAAGCTTATTAACAACTCTCGGATAAATTAGGTGAGGCACGAGAAACTGTCTACATACGTTTGAAAGCCATGGGAAAGATCCAGAATATGGGAAATGAATTATACATGAACTGAATGAAAGACGGCAGGAAAACCGAAAAGCCACTTGCGAAATGCTTCTTGCCAAGTACAGAAGAAAGTCATTTCCCCTTCGAAATGTGCTTGGCGATGAAAAGTGGATATATTTTGAAACTCCTATGCATAGGGTATCATGGTAACTCCTGGCGAACTATCGACATCGACTGTAAATCAAGTCGCTATGAACGGAAGACAATGCTTTTTGTTTGCTAGGATCAGAAGAGTGTAATCTATTATGAGCTGCTAAAACCTGGCGAAACCGTTACTGAACACTACCAACTGAACTTTTAATCTTGAACGCTACCAATAACACATGATCGATTTGAATCGCGCTTTACCTGAAAAATGACCAGAATATCAAAAAAAAAAAACGCAGCAGAGGGTGATCTTGTTTCATGATAATGCACGATCACACACCGCAAAACTTTTCAAGAAAACGATATTCACATGCGACTTACTCACCAGATTTGGTTTCACCGATATTCACTTTTTTGCATCGGTGGGACATGCATTTGCTACAGCTTCACATCTTACGAAAAGGTACGAAAATGGCTGGATGACTGGTTTACCTCAAAAGAGGAACAGTTTTTTTTTTTTTTTTTGGCATGTTATTCACAAATTATCAGATATGTGGAAATGTACAGTTAGCGAAGGGCAGTTCTTTGAATAAAAAATGTTTTTCGTTTTCATACAATAAATTTCCCTTTCATATTTGCGTACCTTGCATAGAAATATACTAAAATTAATGAAATAATAAAAAACGGGGCAGTCAAAGTCCTGTCCATAATAAGACGACAAAGCATTTTTTTTTTCTTATTGGATGAGTGGAAGGATACCTGAAATCCTACCGACTAGATCAAACGATAACTTTAAAGTTCGTGTAAACATGTTTAGAATTCCATGGCTATTATAATCACAGAACCAGTTCTGATTAAAGTCTATTTATTCTTTTGATGAGAGAATGTCCATTATCATACAGTTTAAGATCATCAGCGTAGTCTCCACCTCTCCATTTCCGAAGCGATAGAGTGAGAACGTCAAAGACGTAGCTTCGGCTTCCTTGGTTACAACAGAAGAGAGAATTTTCCCTGGCATTTGAATTTATATGGAAAGATTTCTTTAGGTTACGTGGTAATCACATGGTATCGGATGAAAGGATTCTGAGGGACTTTGACGGCGTCAAAAAGCCAAGTGGGTAATCTTTCCTATAGCCTGCGACAGTGAGAAATGTTTAATTAGCAGATTTTATGAGCGCGTGATCGCATAAATGAAAGGATAATAGGGAATCGTGTCAGAAAAAACGCATGAAATCTTTTCTTTGAATTATAGAATGGGAAAAATTAGAAAGTTAAATTTAATTTATGTGTAATCATTACACACACACACACACACACACACACACACACACATATATATATATATATATATATATATAACAGGTCAATTGAAAAGTCATCACATTTTTTTCGCAAAATTAGTTTTTTTATTCAACATATTTCCCTTCAAGGGTGATACACTGATTACAGCGACCCTCCAACTTTTCGATACCATTTTTGTAGTACGATTTGTCCTTTGCTTCATAATACGCCTCAGTTTCGGCGATCACCTCTTCATTCGATCAATTTCTTCCCAGCGAGCATTCTTTTGAGATCTGAGAACAGGAAATAGTCGCTGGGGGCCAGATCTGGAGAATACGGTGGATGAGGAAGCAATTCGAAGCCCAATTCAGGGATTTTTGCCATCGTTTTCACTGACTTGTGACACGGTGCATTGTCTTGGGGAAGCAGCAGTTTCTTTTTCTTCAAATGCGGCCGTTTTTCGGCGATTTCGTCCTTCAAACGGTCCAATAACGCTATGTAATAGTCATTGTTGATGGCCCTTCTTTTTCAAGGTAGTCAATGAAAATTATTCCATGCGCATCCCAAAAAACAGACGCCATAAACTTGCCAGCCGACTGTTACATTTTCCCACGCTTTGGAGCGGGTTCATCGTGTGCAGTTCACTCGGATGACTGTCGATTGGACTTCGGAGTGAAAGGATGGAGCCATGTTTCATCCATTGTCACATATCGACGCAAAAACTCGGGTTTATTACGCTTGATCATCTTCAAACACTGCTCCGAATCATCAACTCGTCGTTGTTTTTGGTCAAATGTGAGCTCGCGCGGCCCCCACTTTGCACGGAGCTTTCTCATACCCAAATATTCGTGAATGATATGTTGTACACGTTCAGTTGATATCTTTAGAGTGTCTGCTATTTCATTCAATTTCAATTTACAGTCATTCAAAAACATTTTGTGGATTTTTTTACTGTTTTCGTTGGTAACAACCTTTTTTGAGCGTCCACTGCATTCACCGTCTTCGGTGCTCATTTCACCACGTTTAAACTTAGCATACCAATCCTTGATGGTTGATTTTCCTGGGGCAGTGTCCGGAAACTCGGCATGAAGCCAAGTTTTTTCTTCAGCTGTATTCTGTATTTTTTCCCTTTTTTGTTTATCAACACGCGAAATTCCTTTTTATCCATTTTTTTCACAATAAAAAAAGTTGCTTCTATCAAAATGCTATTATTCACAAACTAATGATCCGACAGTTGTCAAATTTATGCACGCATCTTTTGAGGGTTAGGGCTAACTAAACAACATATGTATTTAATTCTAGTAGAGCCATCAATGTGTCAGGTCGGGGAATTTTCAATTGACCTGTTATATATATATATAACTAGTTTAACCCCACAATTCAGTCCCCAGTCTGAATATGTATGTTTTGTTTTGTTGGGTATTCAAATTATTCTTTGGTTCAAATTAGTTTCAAATTTCTTTCAATTTTTATTCATCTCTTAGTTTCAAATTTGATTCAATTTCATCTTTTTTACTTAGTTCTATAAATGTTTTTTTTTTTTTTGTTGATTTTGGATTTTAATTGTTCTCTTAATTTTATTTTTTTAATGATAAATTCATTACTTTATCTTATACATATATATAATTTAAATCAAATTTTAATTATAATTTACTGATATTTTTGTGTAGAGGATTATTGGGAAATAAATTCCAAGCACTTTAATACAAAATAATTTATCTGAAAACTAACCAATTTTCTCGAAAACGAAATTTCTATATTTTTTAATTATTGTACCAAACTTGCTAAAATAATAACAAAATAGTCTATAGAAAACGCAAGCATATATCCATTAACATAAATCATAAATTGTAATTGTTGTAGAAAATATTTCTTCATCCCCCTTCATTTATATGACACAGTAGTATTAATGAATACAATCAGTAAATTTTAACAAATGATGAACGATTAATTAATTCTTTTTTAGACAAATGTATGTTACCCTTTTAAGATTATGAAATTCAGAACTATTTTTGTTTAACATATTGTAAGAGCGAATTTACTTAGGGTCTTGACATAGAAAACAAAAGAGGCCGTATTAATAACAAATTATTTGTGTAATAAATACTTTAAAATTCCTGCCTTAAATTTTGAAAACAGTCTTTTCATCTTGAATATAATTGTGTGACTGTTTATGTTATAAATTTGTTTTTTTAAGTAATTTAATATATTAGTTTTTTAGTTGAGAGTAACTGAATTTTAGAACAGGAATTAAATTTTAATTTATATTTTTATTTTAAATTAATTAAATGTAAGCCTATGAATCCTATGACTGTAGTTTTCATTTATGAAAACTCTTGTTTTATCGTTATATATTGACAGTACTTAAAATTTTTGTACAGCTAATTCAGTTATATCTGTGATGTTCTGAACTTTTCGAAGAGTAAACTTAAACTTATGCATTTTTGATGTATTGTATAAATAATTAAATAAAAAAATAACGTGAGAAAAAATTAATTTGAATTGAAAATTTCGTTCCAACCGAGTTTATTTTATTCAAAATTTCTTCACATTAACATTTTTTTTAATTCACTGTCTGAAGCATAATTTAATCATTACATACAAATTTCATTTTTCATTGTGAGAGAAAATATTTTATCGTCGTATGAAATTTCGTGCTATCTGATTTGAAAAATAAAATTCACTGCAGTTTTTGTAATATTTTATGATACACCTTCTGTTTTCAAGCGCTTAATTTTATTATGAATTGTCTAAAACATTTTTTATTGGGAGAGAAGATCGAATTATCTTGTATTTCATTTCTTTTGATTAATTTCTTGTTACGAAGAAGTTAAAAAAAACAACAGTAGAATTTTAAAGCCATGTCTTACATGTCAAGAATACGAAGCCGAGAAATCAAATTTATTCATTTTGAGAGACAAAAACAAGCTTTGTTTTCTTTCAGTCTTAAAAGTTGTCGGAATTGTATACATTAATTTAATATACAATATAAAAAAATGTTGTCACATTGTGTTTTACAGTTCTGGCTCGTTTCTCTTTATAATTATATTTTATTCTTTTCAAAAAGAACAAACATTACTGTTTAGTTTATTTTTGAAAGGAATGTGTGTAATGTTTTTATCAAAAGACCCAACAGATAAGGAATGCAAATTCAGAATTATATTTCTACAAATTTAATTCCATGAAAAACTATGTTTTTATTACTAGCGCTTATTATTTTAATATTCTTATGTCGTTTCATTGAGTAAAAGTTGTCACAAATGTGAAATTTAATAATAGAAATTTAATGTTCTCTACTTACAGCGATATTTTCGTTCCGTTCATATGATTCAATATTTCTTTTTTTGAATATTTGAAACTGAGTCATTCTAGCCCTTCGATTATAACAGTTATTTTCAACTCATGTGGCATAACATGTTGTGTTTGCATCATGAATTGGAGTGTGAGGATCGTAAGTGTGCCGCGAAAATTATCAAAAATCATAAGTCGAACTATTTTGTATACAAATTAAAATCACTGAAATTGCATTCATAACAATAAAAGCTCCTTTGATTGAAAATACTAGTGAATCATTGGTATAATAATACATATTCGGTTATTGTAATTTGAAATGCTCGTAAAATTGTAGACTTCACAATAAAAAACACTCATGTATGAGTGTGTGATGAAACCGCATATATTTTCTTTCTCCCATTTGACTTTCTTTCTCTTTTTCAACATACCCTATTTTAACATCCAATGAAATTTGCCAACCAACTTTCATCGCGTTTTAACTGCAACTGTCACTTTCACTTTGCGACCTCAGTAGAATTCTGGGGTTTCTCCGTTATAACAAGTATAAAAGTTCGCGCAAACCGTTGTTCGCTCTTTCTTTCTCTTTTCAGGCTATATGATAAGTGCTACTATAAGCGCTTTTGTGATGTCTCGCCACTGTATAATATGTGCTATTTGTATAAAGGTGTCTTCAAATTTCAAATAAAACAAATCTTTATGAAGAATTGACCAGCATCGATTACATGTCCCGATTATCAGTTGTGAGTCCAAATGCAATTGATAACTCCATATCAAATATATAACATTGATATATCATTAAAGATTGAATTGTATCATGAAATAAAGAAAATTTAAAACCTCTGGATTTTAAGGTCACAAGCTTTTTTGGTCATGAATGATCCAAGTTAAAACAAAGGATGGAATCCCTGTTAACTTCAAAGATCGACCTATCACAAATGTAATAGGAGCTTCTACACGTTAAATGGAACTGGGTTACGCATGCAAATTAAAGTACCACCTTGGATGTCATCCTTGTCACTTGATCGTGGTTCATAATTACGAGGCATATCGCCATATTTCTCATGTAGTTTTGTAGTGACGTTAATATTTAATCGCCAAATAAAACGAAAGACTGTAAAAGAGCAGCAAATAATTAACTTCTAATTGGTGCCAAGACGCCATATACGTTCTGACTCCAAGTTAATTTGTTTCTCGTAAACTTAATCTGTCCAACATTTAGTTCTAGCTTAACAATTGACATACATGAGATCTCCTATGAAAATCTTCATCAACGGTAGAGAAAAATGGCATTAAAACGTGTATAAACTGCATCAGGCCTCTAATCAAATATAGAGGAAGACAATGATAAAAAAAAACTACATTACATCGGGAAATGCAATTTTCATCGGAGTATTTAGGGCAATAAAATCGAAGTTTAGTTTGCTTATTTTAATTTTATTAACATTCTAAAACTATCATGATTTTATTAATATATTTAAATGTTTAAATTCTATTTATTTTGAGCCTAATGGATTTCTTAAGTGAAGTTAAAAAAATTTCACAATTATTAAATTCTTTACTGGATAGATATTTTTTTTTTAAACCACGCAATAAATTTTATCATTATTGCATAGCTTTGTATATATCCCATAAAAAGGGAGTTTCATTTTATTACTTAATATCCTAAATTCTATATAACAACGTAATAAAACTGTCCACAAAAAGAATGTTGCATTTAAGATGGATTGATTCATTTAAGCATACATATTATCTTCTAAAAAATCGTATTGTTGAGGATTCTTATTCGCTTAATTCTATTCAAACTTTGACGGCTGAAATATCCTTCAAATCAGGCAGTTAACAGAGTGATATATCTTACGAATGAACCAAGGAGTTAATTTTGAAATAAAAAATCAAAACAAATACTTGGAATTTATGAAGTGTTAATGAAGGTATTTTTGTTTTAACGAATTCAAAGGAAAAAGAAGAACATTGATGTAAAGAAGCGTTGTCCAAAATTTAGTGCGACAACGTTTTTTAAGAGTTTCAGTCATTTTTTTCAAAATCGAAAATCCGCATGATCTCGTTACATATCCTCATTTATTGATTTCCGGTGATTGGAAAACATATATGAAAAAATTTATGCGGATTAAGATCACTTACGTTCGTACACCAAACCACTCCCCTCAAGCTTCATTTGTTTGTGCACGAAAAGTTATGATAGGGTTCTTTTTGAACATATTGATAAAAAGCCAAATTTTGCATAAAATACACTATTGTCAAAAGTTGGCATTTCTTGAGGTGAGAAAATCATTTATCTATTCGGATAAGCTATTTAATGGATAAATAATAATTATTTTTTGAATCTATAATAGTAACAAATGATAAATTGTATTGGAGAAAATATCTAGGCAAATAAAAGTGATGTAGATTAGTTTTTACATTCCAAATGATTCATCTGCGGTGAGAATTTTATGCATCTAAAAACTACTTTCTAGTGGAAAAATTATATTTATCATCCATAAAATACGTGGTATAACTAATATATTTTAAAATTTTTATTATACTTAATATGTTTATAAAATAAGTAATGGTAAATATATTAAAATTCATTTTTATTCTTTTTATTACTATAGTGCATCGCTAAACAATCAAATTGGTTGAATCGTTCTTTTTAGTTGCATTTCCTCCCTTTTTTTACAATTTGATTTGAATCGAATTTTGTAAGAAACATAAATGTTTCTTTTTCTTTAAAAAATATCCATTATCTATTTTTATCATAAGTGATAACACTTTTGTTAAAGCGTTTCAGTTTTATCTGCATGCGAAGGGAGATACGCTTTTATCAAATTTAA
The DNA here is from genome assembly GCA_019974015.1 of Nephila pilipes. Lineage (NCBI taxonomy): Eukaryota > Metazoa > Arthropoda > Arachnida > Araneae > Nephilidae > Nephila > Nephila pilipes. Next base: position 28,346 of record BMAW01078714.1, on the reverse strand, counting down.
TTCTTTGCAATGTACTTAGCCTGAGGAATAAATTTTTAATTTTTTATTGTTGAAATAAATTTTTGTTCAAAGAAGTGGTAGATTTAATTCTTTGCAATATGCTTAGACTGAGGAATAAATTCTTAATTTTTATTGTTGAAGTAACATTTTGTTCAAAAAAGGGGTAGATTTAATTCTCTACAAATGAAGACACAAATCATTATTTAAATCTTTCAGTAGTTGTCTGAAATCGTTTCATATCTGTACAAAATAAAAACGACAATTTGGAAGCGGAAGTGACAAATGCTTAACTTTTATGTAATTCGTATTCCTTGAAATGAGTTAAGGTATAAGAAAATAAATTTTTAAATTGCAAAATTTATCACTGATTTTAGTCAATAATTTTCTGAGAGTTTTTATGCGTGACTCATACGAATCCAAATTTAGAATTTAGTCGCACTCTTGCAGAGAAAGCATAATTACTGCCCACAATTTGACAGAAACAAAAAAAGTTAGTTCCCATTTTGATTAAATGGATATATTTAATATAAATTAAGACTCAAACAGCCATTATTACCTTATATTATCATATACCGACTTTGCATAACATTATCAGCGTCAAGAACTTTAAAGCAAAACAATAGTACCTCCTTTACACATCACCCCATTTCAAATTATCCGTCTTATAAATCAATCTGTTGTATTTTCCACAATTCATTGAGAGAGAGCTTATAAAACAAAAAGAGAAAGCACAGTTCTTTACAATTCTATAAACTTAATAACGTGGACTTTCTGGCTGGAGTAGAATCGAGGAAAAAGAAGAATAAAATCATATAATTTGATGCAATTTAAACAAAAACGAATCTCACAGAACTATTGAAGTATATGCTCGACGCCTTAATAGAACATCAACATTCTAAAATATTTGAAATTTATGATAAGAAAAGAATAAATTGTATTACTTAATTTTAAACTATCAGTTAATTCTTCACAAAAAAAAAAGAAAAAGAAAAAAACTAAAAATGAAAGTTAACTTTAAAAAATTCGCAAAAAGTGCTTTAAACTGTTATCAGACGATCGATACTATTTAACTTCTCAAGAATTACTTACGCAACTTGCCGATTTCGCTTTTGGCGAGATGTTATATTTAAACATTATGCTATAAATGGACGTGTTTTTATGCAAGGCATAGATTTCGATATGACTGACCATCTAAACAAGTTTGTTGGACCGTGTCTATACGGGCACATCACTGCAAATGGTAACAGAATCACGCTATAGAATTGGGTCAGATCGCTGAGATGGGTGAAGGCCACGTACATTGCCCTCTGTTTGCTTGGCCTTGTCTGCCATCAGTGTTTGTGTGCCTGCATTACTCTTGGGGACAGTGTATACTCAAGTGTCACGCACGTGTAATAGTAGATTCGGGATCAAGGAACGGAACAACGCCCACTTTGAGATGTGTATTGAGTAGTGGAGCAAAGACGCGGCAATCAACTCAATGATAATGCACTTGTCACATTCATCTAGTTTTTAGAAGCGTCTTTTAAAATCCTAAATGTAAATAACGTTATTTTATTGTACACGCAAACGAATTTTCACGCGGTATACACATTCCAAAAAACTACGAGTAAGTAGAATTCGCATGTAAAGAACTACTCATAAATGAATGTACCGAAATCTACAACGCTCAAGCAAAATAATGACAAAAACAAACATTAAATTTTTTTGTTGAATTTTTTTTTATTGAAACGAGAATGCAATTCTGCAATGTTCTCAGATTTTTATTTGAGTGATGTATTTTTTCAACTTAGATATATGTTGGTGGCATAGGTGTCTTCCTCGTCATTTGACCGAGGTTCAAAATTACGAGGCTCTTCACGAATAATCCTCGTGTTCTGAATGTGACGCAAACAAACACTCACTCACTCTCACGCAGGTTGAGGAGCCAATAAATGTAGCTTAAAATCACGTTTTGATATGTAAATTCGTGTAACTTTGAATTCGTAAGAAAATTCGAATAAAAAGAGGTTCAGACGCATATTCTTTTTATTTTGAAAAAATTATGTATGCATCAACGTTCGATTCAAAAAAAGAAGACTCCTAAAGTACATAAGATGTATTCTATGTCTCCATAGATATATTCTCATGTGTTCTAATTATATTATCGTCTCATAAATGTGCATTCATCAAAACAAAAGGATTTCCGTATTTTTTTAAGTGATTGAATTTAAAATGTTGGTCGACGTTACATACGTTTTTGACTCGAATCTTAGATTTCAGTTATGTTATTCGAATCAGGCATAAAAAACAGAAGAAAAACAATATAACAGAGGTTTCGTAAACAGGTTTCGAAATGTCAAGGGTTTCATGATATTTTTGTGCATGAAATCGTGCTCTTTTCATAAAAATCATTATAAATATTTTGATTAATTCCAGTACTTAAAGCAGCACAGATTCATGATAATTCATACATCCATTTGTTTTGAAATACTTCTGAAATAAAAGAAACACAGAAAACGAATAAAAATACTTTTATGGTTCAAATTTTGTGCAATAAATTTGATTTAGATCATTCATATGTAAGGGCTTTTTTTAAAAAAATTATTCAATCATAATGGCCGTATTCTGTCCTCAAAAAGTTTAAAGTAATTTTGGAAGAAATGGATGCGTTGTTTATTTTGACAAAATTACCATAGTGCAGTAAATATTACGTTCACGTCTTTTTACTACCTCTGAATTTATATGTAAGATATTATATATATAATCAACGCACATGTAGCTTCAAACGTACAAACTTGTAACCTGAAACGCTGAAAGATACATTTTGAAACTTTCCTAATTTTTCTGTTAGAATTACAAAAATCAAAAAAATTACAGCGTCTTAAATTTGATGCATATTTTTGAAATTTAATTTTATGCATATTGGAGAAATATGATAAAGCTTTAACGAAACGCAACAAAGGCGTTTCCAACGCGTGTTTGAAGTAAGTAATAGAAATGATTTAATGTACTGTCGACAATAGAAAAAATAAATAAATAACGCATCCTTACAAATTTTTGCTGTTCTCATCGCATTTTGGGGAATATTGGAATAATTCGCAATGGTACAAAAAAAGAAACAAATTATGATTGTAATAGATCAGTGAATTAATTTAAGTAAATAGCTAAATATTTTTTATTACAGAATTCCTTGTTTTGTATTAGGTTAAAAATAGTCCAACTAGCCCACATTCCAAATTTCGTTTGAATCCAACAGTTAGTTCCAGAGATTATCGAAGAAATCTTTGTATTATATTGCTCGCTTCTCACATAGGTTTCATATTCCCCCCCATTCTTTCATATTTCCCACAGCCGTGCGATCAGTGACGGGGGATGGGATATAGGGGTGTAATCCCCCCCACTTCCATAGAGATTGCCATACACTGAAATTTTAAAACTGAAACTTTTTTTTTTAAATTGAGCTTTTATGTTTTTCTCAGAAAAAATTAATATTCGAAATCACGTACTCCACGCAAATATTGTTTTTACTTTGAAAATAAACAAGGAGATGTGAATTAATTTCGAGATATGAGTGGGAGAATCTCCGACCCCATGAAAAACTTCTAGCTATGCCCCTGTGCTTGATACATTGTTCGAGGGTTAAGATTTGTAAACTATTATACAGTCCCTCTTAGATACTGCGATTTCCGGTTGTTAATTTTGACAATGCATAACGTTTTGGTTTTAAAGTTTTATATTATATCTCTAAAAATTTTGTATGTTATGATTCAATTGATTGTCGTAATTGTTTTTGATAGTATTATTACTTTTTGCAATTTTCTTGGATATTTAGAATTAGAAAAAAAAATTGACCTTTGGTGCAAAAAATATCGAAAAGCGTTGTGTAGAAATGTTTTTCTCTTAGAAAAACTCGGTTTACATGAGATAACCCTTTTTTTTCTGAGTAAGTTGGAAATGTGGATGCAGAATTTAAAGAAATTTATCAAAAATCACAATTCCATCATGAGATGCGATACGCGGAAAAACGTCATGGATGATGAAACAAATATTTTTTCGCAGTTAATTAACTCTTAATTAAGCCGATTGATAAATTTATTAACACCAGGTCTAAGCTCCCTTTGCGCTATCACGAATGATACCAAATATTTCTAATTGGCATAAGAATTGCGGATGTTATTAAGGATCGCCTTCCCCTCCTTTTTTTGGACGGCTGTACTTATTTGCTTCTAGACTCATACGCATATGAAACCGAAAATATCTCCAAATTTGAAAAACAGATCTTTTTTATTCTTCTTTTTATCAAATCCAATATTCATTCCAGACTGATGAGATGCCACCTTTTTCATAATTAATGTTCCATATATCCTTTTGTTTACATACGAATTAACATTTAATGAAGGAATAAATGGAATGATTTTCCATATGTTGTGACGATAACCTATTACCCGTTTCGGTTGTCATCTTTAAGTTTACACATAACGTCTAAATTTCAATTTAAGTTCAAGCACAAACAAATTATATATATATAATAGTCAATTATATCCAAAATATATTTTTTTAAATAAGGGGCATGCTCTCCACAGTTATATCCCTTTCCGCGAATATTAACAACTTCTACAATCTATCGAAGAATACGCTTACCGGTAACCAATGCCAGTATTTCCCTCCACGCCAGAAGACTTTCGCGCACACATCACACTTAACACCATTCTTTTTAGATTAATCTTTTCATATTTCAATTCAATTCTCTGCCGCTTTTAAATTATTTTGTTGTCTCTATTCACTCGACTTGGTGAAGTTTTATTTCGTTTGCATGATCAGGCTTCATTTGAATGAGTAGAAGCTAGGAACTTAAACACAACATCAGAAAGAAACCCCAGATTTTAGTCGAAGAGAAAAATTCGCGAATAACCTATGTTACAATTTTATAAGCGAGGGATAAAAATTTAATTATCACTGATCACATTTAGTTAATTAACATCTTTTTTTTTTCTCCGTCTTTCAATATATTTATATCTTTTAAACAAAATCATACCTCGTGAAGCAAAATGTTCATCTTTCAACCCTTGCACTTTGCCCCTTTTTTACAGCATAAACGAATTTAATACACTCAATTTTACTAGATGAGAAATATGTTTTGTATACAATGCTGTATTCTTATACTTTCTATTCCCTCCTCTGTCTCTGTAGTATATATGTAACAAATAGAACAAATCATAAATTACAAAATATAACAAATAACCATCTAAAAATATCCGCACAAAAATCAATACTATTAATAAATAAAAAATAAATATTTAAAAAATCATTAAAAGTTAAATAATTATTTTTGTATACCAGATAAAATTTTTTTTAAATATTTAAAGAACCGAAAAACCAAAAAACTCTCTTAACAAACCAGAAAATTGAAAGAGAAATATAATCAAAATCTAGAATAATGGAAATAATGTAATTAATAGTGCTCCATACTATGGAATGGAATAATGTGTGTTTTTATTAGCATTACTAATCAAACCATCACACTTTAGTAAATTATATTAAAAAAAAATATGGTAACAAACCAATAATCAGCATATTCAGAAAATCAACAATAGAAGAAAGAAGGTAAACATAGTAATCATCTTCAATTTAACAACAAACATCCAAATTACACAAATAAACTACTAAAATATTATAAAACAACTTAAAAATCTAAATGAAAAAAATTAATTAAACGGTAGCATTCGAAAACAAAATTCAACATGAAAAATTTACCAATGCCACGTCATCAGAAATATTGTTGAAACTTTTAAAAGACTACATAAACACGTGCAGGAAAAAATTAATAATCTAATCATATAAATTTTTTAACAAAATACAAATAAATAAAACAAGCATTACTATTAACAAATTTTTTAAAAAAACCCATGAAACGCTACATTCATTTCATACGTATGCCTTTGCGACTTCTACTCCATGAAGGAATTCACGGCCAAAATAAAAATTGATTGATTGATTTAAATGAAACCATACCAGTAAAGTGATTAAATTAAATGAGCAAAAAAATTTTACTAGCGAAAATTTCTAAAAAATTAAAGAGAAGATATATAAAAAAGCAATATTTTAAAAATTTAAGAAAACCGAAATAACTAATAAAACATCTTTAAAAAATGTAAGGAATGTAATATAGAATTAAAAATGTGTCTCCATCTATGTAGATTTAAAAAACTATTTTATTCGAAATGATATTTAAAAAAAAAATTAAAAATATATTGAGAGAAAAAAAAAAAGATAGAAAGGGAAATAAAGACCCAAGAATTAAAAAAAAAAATTAAAAAAAAAGAAGAAAAAATATGCATGTATTTTTTTCATCTCTCTTCTCTCTTTGTATATATATAAACTGCTGTTTGTAGAAAATGCAACACCATGAAGGAATCATCAGAATCAAATGAAATTCGCAGCAAATGTCAATTATAGGATATTATGCAAATTAATAAAGTTTCAGAGCCATCGCGCGTGCGCGGCGCGCGCAGCGCCCTCTGAATTGATGCTGAAAGCGTATAAAGTGCTGTAGCGGGACGTTGAAAAAAGTCTATGATTATTTGTTAGTGGCAAACGTTTAGTGAGACCTGAGTATGCCTCCACGACGGAAGAATAAGAAATTCAAGCAACTTACGGAGTTTGAACGAGGGAGGATAATCGGCCTTCGAGAAGGAGGATTTTCCTATCGCGCAATAGCAGCTCGTATGCAGCGGAACAGTTCCACAGTGATGCGAGTTTGGAAGCAGTGGACCGACGAGCACCGAACAACTCGAAAAACAGGCACTGGACGACAGAAGGTGACGTCAGAGCGCGATGATCGACACCTGCTCCGCATGGCGGTGAATGATCGCACAGCTTCCTCCAGGCAGCTGGCAGCACGTCGGTCTACTGCTACAGGTGTACAATTGTCGGCTTCGTCAATTCGTCGTCGTCTGCTGCGCCGTGGATTGCGTGCAAGGGTGCCTTTATACAGGATTCTCCTCACGGCGAATCATCGACGGCTGCGTCGGCAGTGGGCTCTTGAGCACAGAGACAGGCGAGCTGATTGGCACCAAGTTGTCTTTTCAGATGAATCACGCTTCAATTTGTGGACCCATGATGGCCGTGTTCGTGTTAGACGTTATGCCGGTCAACGCTGCCTTCCTGAGTGTATTATTGAACGACATAGTGGTCGAACACCCGGAGTTATGGTCTGGGGTGCGATTTCGTATCATGGACGATCCAATTTGATACGAATTGAGGGTAATCTCAATAGCAACAGGTACGTCCGTGAAGTGCTTCAGCCCGAAGTCGTTCCTTTCCTTCAAGGCATCCCTGGAGCTATCTTTCAGCAGGATAATGCACGCCCACATGTTGCGCGGACTGTTCGAGACTTCTGTTCAGCACAACGCATGCAACTTCTTCCTTGGCCTGCTTATTCACCGGATATGTCGCCTATTGAGCACGTGTGGGATATGGTTGGTCGGCGTCTCGCTCGTGATCCGCGTCCTGCAGTTTCCAAAGACGAACTTTGGTTGCGCATACAAGCGATATGGAATTCTCTTCCTCAAGCAGATATTCAACATCTGTTTGACTCCATGCCACGTCGTATAGCAGCACTTATTGCAGCGCATGGTGGCTGCACCAAATACTGATTTCGGACGCTTAATTTGTTTCTTTTGTTTTGAAAATTTCATCATTTATTTGTATCAGTACAAGTCGTTTCTGCATTAAATTTCATTTGATTCTGATGATTCTTTCATGGTGTTGCATTTTCTACAAACAGCAGTATATAATGCATGTTTTTTAAAATCATTTTATTGAATTACTCTCTCATAAGATTTTCTTTTTAGCTCAATATACGGAACTATGTTTTGCCCTTCATTAGAATAAACAATTACGCTATTTCATTGAGAAAGTATGTATTTCCCCAATTTATGATTTAAATAAGATTCAAAGGATAATAAATTGAAGAATTCTACAAAGCATTAAAATGATTTGGATTGAAATCAGTAAGCATATATCGCATTTGATTAGATAATTTAATACGCTTGATTAACATTTCGCTATTTCTTCCAAACCTGATGTCGAGTTAAATATTGAAGCAGTGCTACTTTCGCCTCTTAGAACCACTTAGCTTTTCTTCTGCATAATAAACTCTGCCCATATGTAATCTGTTTTCGATGTTATCTCCAACGTGCGCTCTTATTTGCATTCTATATTTCCGTATCATCGCTGAGGTCGAACTACTGATAATTTAAAGTGCTTCTGCAAGGTTACTAGAAGTGGAAAATTTTAAAAGCTTTTATAAGGCTGAAGACTGTTCGCTTTATTGATAGTGTATGCTTAAAGAATAATTTGTCATGCACAAAAATCGCTTAGCAAAGCCGGCATGAAATTTGAATAAGAAATGCAAGTAGATTTCCATCTTGGAAGTTTGATACTGAATTATTTTATTCATATATGAAAATACTTTACATCTTCATGTTTTAATTCATATTGTTGAAGTGACGTTTATTAAATTCGCTAAAGAATAACTTGACTTAAAAATTACGCTTTTTAATGTATTGTTGATGTAAGAAATTGATTCGAAAATTGCGAGTAAAAATTTTTAAAGTTCCTATTGCTGGGCTTCGTTTTATTAAAATAACGTCATCAGAAAACTCTGTTGTGAGCTGTTTAGTTATAGCAAAGAGAATACATGATTTTGTTTAGTTATTTTTACCTGCTAAGTATTTAAGATTAACGATATTGTTTACATTTTTTCAAAATAACAATGTATCTTTTGAGCTTTAACGTTTAAACAACAAAAATTAAAATTGCAAAATTTAATAGCAAAGTTTCACATACAAATTTACAAATTTTATATCCTGATTTAATTATTAGATAGTAGCTAAGTTAATGGTATTTACACTGAAACACTCACCAGCTTCGGATAGTAAAGATTTAAATAGTTTCAATGATTTAAAATCGATTAAAAATAACAAATTATGCCTAAGAAATTTTTTAAAGTTTTGATCATTATAATTTAAGCTTAATTATCCTTCACCCATAAAATTGCTATAAATTAAAATATTCACGCAAAAAATCTTCGAAATAACATGAATCCCTGAATTACAATTAACTTTTTTTGTTTAATAAGTAGATTCAAAATCCTTAAAATTACCGCAAAATAATTTAAAATCTATTAAAATGTAAAAAGAAAATGACTGAAAAATGTCTTCAAATTTAAAGACACTACTTAAAAAGCTGTACGAAAACTAATAATATATTTATGCGTTTAAATAAATTTGTTCTGTAACCTTATAATTTAAATAAACATTTTTCAGTGCTGATGAATAATAACTATTATTATATTATTATTATGAATAATAACTAATATTTATCAGTAAATAAATAATAAAAGAGTAAAAATTTAATTGAGATATAAATAAGCTGCTTATTTAAAAAATGTGTTTAAATAAATACTGGAACAATTTCAATAAAAATATCAATTTAAAAATATTTTATAATTAAAATGATTTTTATTATTATAAAAAATGATAAATTAAGTTCCTGTCCCTCCCACCGCTCCACTTTCAGGTATTAAATATCATTTTGTATTTTTTTACCATTATTAAACTGTTTTATAAACTTGTTATCCTCATTTTAAAATTCTGTAATAATATACGATGGAAATTTAATAGCATCATTAAATTTAATTCGACATTAAATTAATTTAATGTATATCCGCTGAAATTATCTGACGTAGAGAAGATCATAAAAGTAATATCAGGTTTTGAAATATTATTCACCGAAGTTACTAACCTTTTAGAGGAAATCTGCTTATTTTTTTGGTGTAAAAATAAAATTATTTATTGACTAATGAGAATAGGAAAATGAAATTATTTTCACTGCGGGATTAGAATATTTTCAACACATATCCTAGAAAGTATTCTGCAAAAGGAAAAATAGCGAGTTTTGATAATGGAACAGTAGTTGCAATTGTTAAAATATTTATAATGAACTTATACCAAATTTAAATAAAATTGAGAAGTTTGTAGACATTCTGAAAATACAGAATGTTTTTATCATAAATATAGTAATATATTATGTGTTTCCTAAATAAGAGAAATAAATTGATTTTATTATTGCGAACGATATGCTTTACAGATTTTAAAAAAATATGTAGAAACAATCGTGTGATATTAAATAAATATTTAAATATATCGTACTTAATAATACGGTAAGTTGTAAGCGTTTTAAATTCTTAGACTTTTTTAAATGTAAATAGTATTATATTTATGATAAAAATCGTTTCTCCTTAAAATTATTTTAATTTATTCTAGTAAAATATTTCATTACATTTCTTGTGGTTTTATAATTTCATTTAAAATTTGGCTTAAAATATTTGCAATCATTTTGATAGATAGAGAATATCTATGTGAAAAAAGGACTACGAATTCTCTTTTTCAATTATTTTATAAATGAAAATATCTTCATATTTTTGAAGTAATTTTTGTTTATCAGTATCTTTTCTGCATAGAATCTTTCAAATATGTTATATATTGTAATAAAATTTATGTTACTTTTAATTAGAAATTTATAACGTTTTAAAAACAATGCATTTTCTAGTTTTCACTAGTCAGAAGTATTATTTTATCTCCAAATCATAATCTTTTGTAGATATTAAGCTATTTTGCTTTTTTCGATAATAATATATGTGAAGCAAATATTCAAAAAGGAATATTATTTCAAGTTATATTCACAGAATATATTTATTGAATAGTTCTTTTTCAGTTACCATACTTTCGAAAGAAGCTTGACAACCAAAAAAAAATTTATTCAATATACAATTCAGCAACACTTCCAAGTGCACGAAATTTTGTTTGACTTGGCTTCATTCAACTGCAGAAACTGAATGTTATTGGATTTTTAAAAATAACTTCACTAGAAGACAGGATGTAATATCGGTAACGGGAAAGTGTCTGTGCAATTGTTATTATTCAAACTTTTTTATTTTTTTCCTTTACGTTTTCAGTCTGTCCTGACAGACAGTTTAACACGTACTTTTATTCAGAATTTCGGAATAGTGATAGCACAATCAAAATAGTATAATATTATGAACTGCTCTTTCGAAACATCTGGAATTGTGTGACATGTATTGTACTGGTTTGATCCGGTTTTAGTCTCTTTAATGGCAAAAAATGTGAATGACGAATTCTATACTTCTTTAGTTATTCAGTAAAATGGTTCAATGATTGTACTTTTTGACGAATTAAATACAAAAAATAGTCAGTTCTTATGAGTTGTCATCGTTTGATATGTTTTGAGATTTAATTATAATAATTCGTGTACAAAACTAACCTACAGCAAAAAACTATTAGCCACTCTAATGTGATTTAATATAAAACTTTTTTTTAATTGAATGCAACATTGAATGAAACATCATCGCCGAATCTTGATTTTATAATGTAGTAATTGAGTCTTCGAAAGAATTTCATTCCTTTCGTAACTCAGTACATGATTTATTACTGTTGAGGATTATTTTATTTACAAACATATAGAAGGCTACATGAAAGTAAGGCATACGTAAAAAGGAAGTGACAGCGAGCAGAACACTCAAAGCACGATCAATACTAATTGTCTTATCTGACATAATTGTGAAAGTTCTGGAATATCCCGAAGATCATGCAATTCAATACTGCATGTCGATTGACTTATTTCAGCCTCTTCACCAATAGCGTCCTGTTACGTAATTAAACAATTACCTTTACATTCCTTTTTATTGATACTTCCACTAGACGGATATATGTATGTGTGTGTGTTGATTCAACTGTAATTTGTAATAGTTCCTCTGAAAAATAATTTAATTTCCTAATTTTCCCATTCCCTAACATAAAAGTAAATAATTCAAACATATATTCTGGAACAAATCCAAATTATCCTTTAATTTATGCAATCACACGCTCATAAAAATCTGCTGATCTTGTGGTTCCCACGATTGAAGACCTGTAAGAATAATCCCTACTAGGCTGTTGGAGGCCATGTAAATCCTTCAGAATCCCTACACCTATACCATGTGATTTACGCGTTCGTATTATGTGCAAACGGGAAAAATCCCTTGTACAGAAAGAAAAGTAAGGAAAAATTCTCACTCTTCTGCGCTCTTCTATTGTACATCAAACTAACGAATTGTAACTCCAGTTATATGGATAGTCATCTTTCTCTCAGTTAAAGTGAAATAAACAAAAATATAGAATTTGAACTTCGCCTCAATTTATTATATTAAATTCAAAAAATTTCTAAACCATATATATATATATATTGCTGGACTTTGAAACTGCTTTATCAGTAATGCGCCATGCAACAAACGTCAAAATTTGCTGTAAAAGCGAACGAGTGACATCATCAGCCAAACTACCGGTTAAATCAGTGGCACTTTAAACCGAGCTCGGTTAAAAGGAATCTTGTTCTGTAGAAATATAATTCTAGTGTGTGTGTGTGTTCCATAGGAAAACTAATAACATACTTATTTAGATAAATTGCGCAGATTCTTTTGTACTGATTTCTTTCAAAATGCCGGAAAAAAAGTGATGCGAGTAAAAAAATTTTTTTCAAAAGATTAATTCATTATACTCATTAAACGGAATAAATTAGTGAGGAGAAATTAGAATTAATTGCACCAATTAGATAAAAGATGTCAAACTCCATATAAAAGTAAGTGAATATTATTCGCATTTCGAATAAGGAATTGAGTATTACATGTTTCGTCTGCATTGTAATTATCATTTCATGATTATTCAGCTGTAATTTTTACATAATTGTTGAGCAATAATAAATAATTTCTCTGTAGACGTTTTATATTGTAATCAAATTAGATATGTGTATCAAATACAGTTAGAAATTTTCTATCATATAGTTTATCTATAGGTTTAATTAGGTTTTGAATTTATTTTAAAATTAAGATTATTGTGTTGTAGTTAGTTTTAATTCATAAATTTTTCACATTTCGCTAATGACATCAGAAACTCAATTTAAATCAAATTTCAGAGTAATTTATTGACAATAAATGTATTTATATTTTTATAAACTCTTGTATTTGTATAGAATTCTTTGTATGGAATGTTCGAAAATATTTGGAAAATACACATGAGAAAACTGAGAAATATAATACCAAAACTGAAAGGGGGGAGGGAATACGCGATATCGAGATTTCCACACGACGACTTTATACTTTTCCTTCGTAATGCTTTCTTTTTTCCTTACACAAAACTCGTTTTAAATTTTTGGAGCCTCTGACAAGCTTCCCTTTGATAGAATGTTTTCCAAGAGGCTAAAGGGAGAGTTACGTAATTATCGTGTTCCACTTTTGAAACAAGTGCTTTCAAAATATTTGATTCCTGAAAAGTTTGTTTTTAAAGATAGCATACTTAACGCTATGATTTAAAGCAGTGTTCCCCAACCTGTGGTTCGCGAACGCCCTTAAGTTTCTCGAAAAAAATATTCCATTGGTAGAATTTTAAACCGTTAATGTAAAACAATATAAAAAACAACGAAATAATAGATTTACCTACATGAATTTACTGCATTGTTAATGATTGGAAAATTGTAAAATAAAAAAAAATGAAGTAAATAAAAGTGTTAATGTATGCTTAACTAAGAACCAGTTGATTTGTTGAGTTAATTTTGTATTCATTTTCTAGTAACTATCATTTTACTTTTTGTTAATGTTTGTATTCAGATGTTTTTTTTGTTTTTGTTTTTTTTTGTTTCTTGTTGTGAACTATTGTTCAACATTAAAAGTAAGTGTTCTACCAAATTTTATTGTTTTCTTGCCCGCCATCAAAGACTGCTCGCCAATTTTGTTCGTATTTTAGAAGAGGTTTGCAAGGAGAAAGATATTGGGAACCACTGATTTATATAAACAAACTATTGAACTTAAATTATATGTGATTTTTATATATAATTTTAATCTAATCAAATGCTCTCAACCAGGCGACAAGAAATTAAGGCTGTGTCAGATCAATTTGCGTCTTATGTTTTAACCTGTCCGCGGAGTTAATATTGTTTTATTACAAAATTAGTTACTACAATATTTTCAATTGTCAATTCAAATGAAAATACTATTTTATACTATAATCCATTTAGTTGGCCTGGTGGGGTGGGTGCGATGATGGTTAAAATTGCGGACTCGCTGTCGGCGTCGTTTTCATCGAGTCGTAAATTTGAGCCTACTCAAATGTTTGTATATGGGGCTGATGTATACTAAGTCTATTCAGGTTCAGAAGTTCTCCGTTTCTCAGAAGGGGTACCGGTTCAGTTGCCATCCTCGTCGCTTACCTGGGGTTCAAATTACGGGACAGTAGCTATAACAACTATTGTGCTGACTGACAGGATGACAAAAGCAATCAAATCAAAATCGAATGAATAACTGAGGAGCTTTTCGCCTAGCTTAGCTAATTGGAAATGATTGAATTGCAAAATGATGATACGCTAACAAGATATTTATGGATCTCTAACGTAATTCTATAATATATCTCACGGGAGGATATATATATAGTGATAATCTTTGGGGATTGGATATTTATATGTTTTCTGCTTTTAGAAGGGCAAACAAAATTTATGCAAGACATTTTCGAATATTAAAGCATAAATTCAGAATACAAATCTTAATGTATCATCATTTTCAAATACTTTACTGATAGGAAGTTCTAATTTTGAACTCTAGTATGATATAATGGTGTATAAGAAGAAACAATTACTTTCTCTTTAGATTAAAATTCTGTATTATGTTTATTACTTATTTTATTTTATTCGTTTTTGTATGTCACCATGATTTTATAAATAATACGCTGAAAATATGTTATCAGGAAGAAAATAGAAATTTTTCTTGGTAATCTCTATGAGTAGAATTGTGCATGTAAAATTTTTCCGATTTTCCTACCTGCCTGCTAACCTTTTGTTTCTGTTACTCTTTTGTGTATATTTCGTATTATAAAGAAGAAATATTTTATTTTAAAATTACAATAAAATATTGGCGACAACAGTTCAATAATGACAGTCAGGCTAGCTCAAATAAAATTATATTTAAGAAAGTCTGCAGAACCTAGACAAACATTTAGGAACAAAACAATTAACACCTTAAAATTAACAAGAAAATTACGTTAATGTTACTCTGACGGTGGAGACTACTTGTTTTGTCCATAGCCGCTAGGGCTATATACACAACAGTTACAATATTTAATTTCGTTGTAAAAATTTAAGTTTAAATTCATACGAAAATTTGATAACGAAAATTATTTTGATTGGACACAAAATGCAGTGAGTTACTATCAATTAGTAGCAATAAAGCATTACTTAAAACAGATTTTCATTAATCGTGCAATTTTAATTTATATAATTCAAAGTTTTAAAATACTCATTATTACATTCATTTTCTCGAAATCAATTTTATGTTTTCTTAATAACTCTCAATTAATTAACAAAATCAAAAATAGTTGACATAATTTAAATATAAGTAAAATTATTTGTATAAAATGTGTTTTAAATCACGAGGAGCTAATTAATTTGTGTAGAGAAAAAGTCCAAACTCTTAATAACTTTCGGTGTTAATGTGCATTATTTGCCAATTATTTTGCCATATATAAATGCATGTTAAATTATTTTTATTCAATTTCATGAGATTCATTTTGAATCTTGTTCTTTATCCTTATAATCTGTTTAGTATTTCCTTTGCTTCTGGTCTGTTTCTATATTTGTGTGTTCATAATATTATGGAAATATAATTGGACTGTATGTTTACTTCAAATATTACAAGGCACTTCTCAAGTTACTCTTTAAAATTATTATACCTTTTGTACAACGGTAGTTCATGGAAATATCCGTATTAGAGACAGAGTGGAACGTTTCCAGCAATCGTTTCCAGCACCAAGAAATCATGAGTATGATTTTAATAAATATAATAAAAGTGTAAATAATATTTATATATTATTATTTATTTAAAGTTTTATATGTTATGCAATTTTTCTATTTGATAAGTACTTATTCGTCTTATCTTTTCAACAAATAACCATTTTTCGATGTGAATAATTATTAAAACGATTCGATTTTTTTGTTAAAATATTTCAGAATATCTTATGCAATGAATTACTTGGAAATAGTACCGCTGAAATAGTTTTTGAGAGGATTATAAAGAATAAAATGTTTTTTGAAATTATTTTGGCATAGTTTCTTTTCTTTTCTTTTCTTTTTTTTTTTTTTTTGCGTTCTCAGGTTAAATGTTTTCTCATTTGCAGGATATAGTAATGACTTTCTTTATGGCAGAATTTGAAAATAAATCTTGTTATTATCAAAAACTATGCAAATTAATAATTTGTGCAAACATTAACGAATGCGAAAAATATGAAAGAAAGAGTTCTGGAATCTGTTTTATATCCTCACTCTCTGTAAGTTAGGAAGGAAATATTCGTTTAGTATATTAGGTAACTTCAAAAAGAATGCAAGTTCATAAATGTTAATTAATTAATGGTATATTACAGAATTAATTGCTTCGTTTCCTCAAACCCTAAAACATTCCAGCTAGCTTTAGTTTCAAGTTTGTAAATTCCGAACCTCAAAATAATTCACAATTCTTTTGTGAGCAGATTTTTTTAAATGCTTTTTTTTTTATTTTAAATCGCTCGCATTTTATCGGGAAATATCTTTTTTAGATAACAGAAGTAAAGCCTATTCATATTGGTTTATTTTATAAACTTATTTTTAACGTTTAGTACGAGGTGGTTCAAAAAGTATCCGTGTTCGGAATGGGAAGTGGAGTATTATGAAATGCGAAAGAACTAACTCGCTGCAGTATTCCCCACTGTTATACTTCCTTTTTTCTCAGAAGTATGACGTCATTCGCATCCTAAAATCTCTTCGGCATTACTTTTACACCGATGAGACCGTCTTTGCTGCCTTCCATGCAGTAAATGCATCAGAAGCGACCCAGATCACTGCGACACCTTATTGCGACGCTAATCAAAACTAGTCTCTGAATCAGTGTTAAATTTGTTTTGGCGTTGTTTAACAGATGGTAGCAATAGCTTGTCTTGGTGATGCCACCTGTCGACAATATAAAATATTTTTGAACCTCACTAGTAATATGTATTTAGAAAAATGTTTAACAAATAGTTTTTTTTCATTTCTGATATTTTATGATACAATTTTTTTATATATATAACGTGCGAATTTTAAAACGTGTCATTTTACTTACTAAAAGTTTCTATTTTTTACAGATTATTTAAAATCGAAATTAGCGATATTTATATGTAGCGAATTTTCAATTATATTATTAAAGTGAAACTCTTCCAAAAATTCTGTATTAGGATGATTATGTAGCATGCAATTTTTATAAGACTTATTGAATGTTTTTATATAAATTTGATGAGTTGTTTCTAAAAGACTTTGTAAACATCTTTTAAAAGTTGTACAAGTATTTCCAAATAAGTTCGAATAGTAAATTCTAAAATCTTCCTTTTTTACAATCAATGCCTCAACTAAAAATAAATAATAATAATAAAAAAAAAAAATTGAACAGAATGAAACAAATAGTATTTTGATGGCAATTCTTTTATTTGAGCAAAAAGAAAGAGAAAAATTTCAATAATATTCTACATTTCATCATATTTTTATCCAACTTAATTATGTTTCTTTAAAATGACTTCTTTTGATAGAAACGTTTAGCGGTTTTATAATTACTTTTTATCTATTTTATGTAATATTTTGTTGTTTTTTCATTGTAAGCAACACTCGTATATATAATATATAAGTAATATCACAGATAAGTTAACTATTTTGGTCATTCAGTAATCTTTATAATTTAATTGGCAATTTATGTATTTCACTGAAGGAAAAAACTCATAAATCTGAAAAATTCATATAAGGAATTTCATTTCACATTAGTAAAATTTGATTTTAATCGCAGATGCCTCGACGTTTATAAATAAATGTTGGTTAGAAAGAAATTATGTATCATTATATATAATTTCACTGTTTATTATTTACTATTTCATTGTTCTATAGAAATATGATTGTCTTAATGATTGGTTGTTTTATTAGCGGCGCACTTACAAGCAACAAAACCAACAATCAAAATACAAAAAAAAAAAAAAAAAGAGACACATATTTTGGCGAATTTTCTAGATTTTAATAATATTAGAGCTGATTATAAAATATTACTGCCTTCGTAAACTTTTAAATTTGTTTTTTAAGATTCTTTATTGGCAGAATATTCTAAACACATATAACAGTTTTAGCGTGTTATTCTATTTATTTTTTTATACCAAATTTTTTTCACTTTGTCCAAGTTGGACCTTATATTTCGTTAAGCTGACTGTTGAAGCAAAATAACTTACAGAAATTCGACGATCGCAACTTTTTATGCTAATTATTCCTTATGTAGTATGATTAGAACCCATAACATCTCATGTAATTTTGCAAAGGGATGGAAATGATGTGAAATACTTAAAAGTTTTTGGTCTTACGAGAATTGGTATGACATTGGGTAAAAGGGATGATTTTCTTTCACCTCGCGTAATTAAGGGCAATATTTATAAATGGATGTTATATGTTTTCAAATAGCCTATATTGCCTTATTGACTTTTTATCGATGATACCGTGCATGTGTCTATAATAACAGGAAATCGACAAATTATTATAGATAATAAACTCTGTCATAAATTTACACCGTCTTTCGCCAGAATTGACATATTTGTTTTACGAAGAAAAACTGTTTCCGTTGTAACTTCCTCTTTTTTTTTTATCATAACGATTATGTCGAAGTAAACTTAAGCTATGTTCATTCGTAAAAAATATTTCTTCAAACAATTGAATGTATTTCTAATAATAATAATTTTATATTAAATATGTAAAAAAATAATTTATTCAGTGATATCACGAATTTTAATACGTTGGTGGTTGCAATGCATAATTAGGTAACAAGATACTAGATCATCTATACTCTTTATTTCATTTTAAAAATTCTTTACAAGAAGTGCAGTAGTACTGTCTTTACTTGTTTGCTATAACCAGACATTCAGACAAAGATTAATATGGAAATTATCATGTCGTTTTGGACTGTTTTAGTCTGAATTTTTTCTTAAGTTATCAGAGAGAGAGAGTTCATGAATGTCGACGTTATAGAAATTTTGTACATACGGCGTGTATAGTGCAAAGCAGACACTGCACTATGGAGTGGCAAAGTAAATGTAAAAAATTAAAAATAATTGCGGTGGAATACGCGGTAGAACGAAAATTAGACATATCTATCACTATTTTGTAATTTTTAGGTTTGCAAACAATATAATCATTCTGCAAGTATATATGGATTAATATTTCTATGTATTTCCCCTAAATCTCATCTGAAATTATATACACTGTTTTTCAAATAACTCGGCTTTTAAATACCAAGCCATAGCTCTTGTTCCTATGGCTTATTAAGTAAACACTTACAATACATATGGTCGTACAGACAAATAGGAACTTATTAAACTTAAATAACATCATGAATAAAATTAATGAAATAAATTGCTACTTTATTCTGTTTAGTGGTATCATGAGGAGGAATCATAGCCTTTCACTTTGCTGGAGATTTGAGACGTTTCAAATATCGTTTTCTAAAGATTTCATATGTTTTAATGGATTTTCTTTACCAAAATACCTTTTCCTCGCCCACAAAATAACACAATTCCGAGAAATGCTGCATTATGTTATAATCGAATAAATATATTTTAACGAACAAAATGTGTGAACATTTTTATAATCTTTCTATTCCTTGTTATATTTTTAAATTGTAAAGTGCGAACAGTTTCAGGCCTTAACTGATTTTATGCATCTGGTTAAATTCTATCAATCGTTTTTTATTGTTCCTTTTTTAGAAAATATGCTATGTCGAAGTAATAATTTCTGTACGTTAGATTCTTGAACAATTTCATTTGACTCTTTTGAAAAAAACTACATATTACTACATTTGTTCCCGAATTCACGAAATTAAATATTTAACATTTAGCATTCACACACGTAGAGAGATAAACAGGTTCTCTACAGACAAGTATTGTAAATCACTAGATAATAATTACAAAATTATGTCAAACTATTTAGTGAATATAGTTGCGCAAGTGTTCCTGTCATTCTCCTATTGTTCAAATTTGCTTAATAGACGCTGCCAATTATATTAAAGTTTCTGATATATGTGATCAACTAAAATGAAAAGTTTTCGGTACTTCTTTCCATCAACATTCTGAAATCTTATCGTCTGCTCATTCTTACCGAAACTTAAATATCCTGGTCCGAAAGTTTACTTTTCTAGTCTTAGTTAACTAACATATGATGGAAGTTAACTTTCTTCAAGTGTTCTTCCGTGTAACTGTTTTCGTTTAACTTTCGGTTATTCAAATAAGCTGCGAAAAGTTAGGCTGCATGTAGCTGCATTTTCATTTACGGCCCAGCAGATAAATTGAGAATTTCCTTCCGGGTTTCATAACGTTCGAGTGTCACATCATTATTGACGTCACCGCGCAGTTGGAAATAATTGATGTTTCTTCTTACATACTATGAATGGAAATAACGCGTTTTTATGCATTCGTATGGTGCTTTGTGGGCGATTCGATTATTGTTTGGGAAATCTGTTCTTGAATGTGCTAAATTGTTATTACATTTTCGAATTTTTGAAAGAATAATTTGTTCA
>BMAW01078711.1:0-13443 GCA_019974015.1 Nephila pilipes | reverse complement strand
TATAAATCAGCAATAGTTTGTTGCATTTGTAACTTTTTCGCTCATAACAGTTTTCTAGTAGTTATTCAATTTCAGCTCTTAACTAAGCGGTACTGATTACGAAGATGAGTTCCAAGCAGCATCTTGGCTTCGCAGACACTGCCGTCATAGGTGTTTCGCTAATTATTCCTGCTCTGATAGGATTAAAATTTCGTTTTTCAGGTGGAAGGCAAAGGACTACGAATGAATATTTTCTAGCTGGCAAAGATGCATCTATGTTTCCAGTCATTATGTCCCTCAGTGTTACAATTTTGTCGGCTTCCGCTATGTTGGGATTGCCGTCAGAAATTTACAAGTTCGGATGTCAATTTTTGTTAGTGGGATTTTCAACAGGTATCGGAATGCTATTGTCTTCACGAATATTCCTACCAGTGTATTTCGAATGCAAAGTTTCGAGCATATATGAGGTAACCATTCCTTATGTGAGTTTATGGGATTCGTACGAGTTAGTGGGTTTTTAAAAACTGCAACACTTATTATTTTAAATGTAGCCCTCGCTAAAAATGCAGCAGTAATTTAAAATCTACACAAACTGTATGATACAAGTGTGTATGGTAATTTTAAAGTATTTACATTTTACTAGTAAAATACTTTATTGAATATATATATTCAATAGAAGATTTAACGTTCAAACTTCACATTCAGTGAAAATGAATACTCTTGATTAAAACTCGTATTTTTCGAACAATAAAATGCATCCCAAGTTTGTATGACGAGTTTCAGAAAAGAATGATTGAAAAAAAATTTACTATTTTATGTGTCAAAAAAAAGAAAAGATAGGGATTAGAAAATTCAGAGGATTAAATGCAATAAAATCGTTAACAATAAAATTTATCATTTTGCTTGAAATTGATGGAAAAGGTTTTTATGTTTTCATTTTAAAATGAATGACTTCTTTTTCTTTAAAAAGTTATCTTTAATTTTATTTAAATGTGAAAAAGAAGAATGCAGAAATAAATTATTAATTTACTTTTGAAATTATTTTCGGCAAATAATAATTTTTTCTTATTATTTTTATTTATTTTAAAAATAAACTGTCTCCGTTCACATTATTTTATATCTATTATTGACGTTTCCACCTTCAAAATTTGTTTCATCTTTTTATTACCCATCGCATTATTTATACCGCATTTTTTCTCTTTATAACATTTTGTTCATCCACAGATTCCTCGGAATTTTTTGGCAGGAACAAATTTCTGACGTACATACTGTTCTCAGCTTCAGATTAGCTATATATTTACCTTCATTGGCATGTTGTACCCAAAGGCATAGCGAGGCGGCGGCAGAAGTGCGGATCGCTCTTTCCTCGTTGAATCGGGTAGACGACTGAAGAATCCTAAGTTTTTAAATATGTACCTAGATATACGAGTAGGAATATAAAAAATGATCTTTGTATTCCGGGATAATGATTGCCTTATAAATGTGCCGTGTTTATGTTTAAAGTGTGACACTACAGACTTTTTTGTCAGTGTAATTTAATAAGTTCTTGAAGAGAAACAAATTTGAAGTTGATTAAATATTATCTTCGATCAACGATGAGTCATGAAAGACTTAATGGTTTGATAATCCTTTTCATTGAAAATGCTGTAGATAAAAACATTAATTTTCATAAAGCTATAAAAAGGTACAGAAGTCATAACTTACAAAAAACAGTTTTAGCTTATTGACAGAAAAGTTATTTTTATAGACAGAAAAGTTAAAAACATTTTTCAAAATATAAAAAAAAAATTGTAGATTAATAACTTTTTACAAGTTTTTATTTAACTTGTTGTGCTCAAATATGTGTAAAAAACATGTTTTTCAAGTTCAAAATAGGGTCTCAAATTTTAATCCACTTTCTTCAAATGGCGTTCCAATACTTTTTTGTAGAATTTGCTTTAAAGAACCTTGCACTGCTGGTATAACGTCTGAATATGTATTAAACTTTCTGCCATGGAGCGTCGAAAACAGCCAGGAATCGCATGGTGCGATCTCTGGACTGTAAGGGGACGTGGGACGATTTTAATACTGAGCATTTACTAAGATATTGCTGAACAGGAATAGCGACATGCGGGGGAGCATTATCGTACCATAACGTGCATTTCTCTACCAGTTCAAGACGCTTTCTCGATGTGTGTTGCAATAAAATTTTCAAAACTGAAGCATAATATTCTCCATCCACAGTAGTTTTTGTAGATTACACCTTTATGATCAAAGAAAATAATCATCATGACCTTTCCAGCAAATTTGGTTTGTCGGATTTTTTCGTAGGCGGAACTTCAAGGTGTTTCTATACACTTGTTGTGGACTTGGATAAGGGGATCAAAATGATACACCTAAGTTTCATCATCTTATTACAGTCTTCAGAAAATTCGAATCATTTTGAAACACCTGTTTCATTTCATAACATTGGTGAATTATTGTTTGTATCTGTCCTTTAGTAAGTTGATGAGGAACCCATCTGGAACAAACAGGGTGGAGCTGTAAATTTTTGCATAGAATGCAAAATATTGAAGTTTTCAAAATTTTAATTAATGCCGCTATGTCCTTACATGACATTCGCCAATTTTCTTGTAAGATTAGCCACACAGTTTTAATATTTCGATCATTCACAACACTTTCTGGTCGGCCAAGTTTAGGAGCCAGTTCTGCAGACAAACGTCCTTTTTTGAAATCACCATGCCATCTAAAAATCATAGACTCACCAAAACATTTTTCTTTGTAAACTTCTTTCATTAACTTAACTGTTTCTTAAACAGTTGTGCCCAAACGACAGCAATATTTAGAGCAGAACGCATTATGTTTATTAACTTTGAATCACTCACCTCTACTTCTGTAGGGCAAATAAAAACAATTCTTTAAACAAGCATGAAATCGTCTGCTTCGCTTAGAATATTTATAAGCGTTCAATTAGATTTTTGAAAAAAATCAACAGCATTTTTATCTCTTAGTTTCGTGGTGTTACCTCCACGTTATAGAGTTACTCTTAGTTTTTGTGGAATACCCTTTGTATCACCCTATTGAGTTGAAATTTTCCATACACGTTTAAATCCTATTACAATATAGTACTATGGTATACTCAAGTGGACTTGGGAGTGTGGTGTGTCTGGGGTCCCTATCCTTTCACTTTACAATGTCCAATTAAATTGAAATTTTGCAGACATGTATAGCTCACATAATGGCTTCTTAGTCTTTAGACACCAGACTAACAAGAACTAAACAAATATAAGTTTAAAAAAATCTTAAATTAAGCCTTTATTTAAAGATGCACAAAATGATTTTTTTAAATGTAAAACAAAAAAATAATTTCTTAAAGTTTGAGACGCTAATACTTATTGTGATCTCCTACATAAGTAAATAGCTATAGCACTTAACTTACTGGTAAATACCTAGGTATCCAAGTTAAGCCAATTAAACTTTTAAAAATTATAAATAACGTTACATTAAATTTTTTATACCTTTTAGCTTCTCTTTAAACAAAAGCTTTACTTAATTTTTTAATACTTACGTTTATTTAAATATATGTTTCTCTGCTAAATGTAAGTTCTTTAAAAATTTAGTTCTGAATGTTTATTCGTTTTCCAAATCATTTTAACTATTTAATTTTAATTGATTAAATATCAGTTATATATGTTTGTGTTGACATTTTGTATGGTAATAATTCCAATAAAAGGGAAGGGGGTCCCAGAAAGAATTTCCCCAAGTCACGATAATTGTGAGTCTCTAAGAACCAGATAGTCAGTGTTTGAACGCCCCTTGTGTAGGGAGAAACTTTTCATGGGGGGAGGAAGAGAAGAGTGTTCCTTTTCAACTCATATCTCAAAATTAATTTTAATTTTTAATTGTTTATTTTTTTAGAAATTTTATGCGAAATATGGAATTTCGAATTGTAACTTTTTTCTACAAAAAAAATAAAAAAAAAAAAAAAAAAAAAATGATAATAAATGAATAAATAAAAATTTAATGTAAAAAGTTTCATTTTTAAAATTTCAGTATACAGCAACCCTTATGAAGAGTTACGAACCTCATACCCCCACATCGCTACGCCACCAGTTTGTACTCATTTTATTAACACGTATTGCGTCACAAACTGAATTTCTCTAATAATTTTGACACAGTATAAGAAGATTCGCTTTTTAATACTACCCTCAGACCATAAGATGCAGTTCTATTTTAAATTTATTTTTCTATATAGAAAAGTGCGTCTTATGATCCATGAAATATCCATTAAATAAAATTTCGTAAATTTCACATTAATTTGTTTTTTTTCCGGCGAAATTTTTTTTTCTAAGATTAATATTGTGATCGTTATTTCTCTCACATCAATAAATAAATGTGTACTTTTGATTTTTTTGATAGTACTTGGAAATGCGTTTTGGAAAGTATACGAAGTACACTGTTTCTGGAATGTTCATAATACAGATGGTACGTATTGAATGTGTTAAAATATTTTTAAGAAAACAGACTTATTATTAAAAAATAAAATGTCGAATGAGGATAATTTCATAGTAATTTTCAATGAATTTTAGTAACACATAGTAGTTTTCATATTTTTTTTTTTTTTTTTGCTAATTTAAATTATTTGAAGGAAAACCTCCTCGCGTCTTATTTGCTCTTTAAATTGAAAGTGATATATTTTCCATGACAATATGAAAAGACAAGAAATTTTTTAATATAGGTTTTAATTTTTAGAAGGAGTTTTAAGTTTAAATTGAAGCTTACGTGTAAGATAAATTATAAGTTTTATTGAGAATCATGTTTAAAACAAAATATCTGTTATGAAAAGGCACACTGGTGATAAAACTAACGAAAAAAGAACGAGATAGTTTTTTCAATGTAAAGTTGTGCAAAAGCTTTCCGAATCAACACAAATAATACCATATCATCCCCAAGACGTAAGAACATGAGTAATGTAAGCAAAACTTAACAAAAAAG
This sequence comes from Nephila pilipes, assembly GCA_019974015.1. NCBI lineage: Eukaryota > Metazoa > Arthropoda > Arachnida > Araneae > Nephilidae > Nephila > Nephila pilipes. Next base: position 8,490 of record BMAW01078711.1, on the reverse strand, counting down.
AAACCAAAAGGATAAAAAGGAACTCTTCGCCGGATATTTGAATATAAGCTTTAGTTTAAATTAGTTTCTTTGGGCATCAACGTTAAATCGGTTAGATTTTTTTTTTTTTTTTTTTGCTATATTATGGATAAAGTGTACACATGTATTTATTATTAATATTTAATGCTGCTTTTAACTAAGCTATTTATGATTATTATTTTAAGGGGGTACAGAACCTTAAAAATAACCAAAATATCGAAAAACTTTTTATTATCTTATTTACTTGCATGATTTTTCTAATTATATGTACAAAGCTTCATAGCTGTATTGACATTATTCAACGAGTTATTTATATTTTCTTGAACATGGTGCTAACACATTTCATGGATCTTTTGAAAACTTTAAATTGCTTTTTTCTTAGCTTTTTTATTTTTCATGATTGTCGAGTACTTAAAATATTAAGGCTATTTTACTGTTTTTCGTAGTGCCTAATAGAAAAATATTTGTAAAATTATAAATAGCACTAGTACAATTAAACTCATAGATATTATTGTAAGAAATTCCTATAAGAAATTGAGAATTTTTTTAAATATTAAAATTTATCGATATTAGGTATGAGTTTTTTTTTAATATTGAAATATTTTGAAGAAAATTAAAAATTTTAAATAGTTGTTTGTTTAAAAATGAAAAGATTTTATTTGTTATGCATATCATATGCGTATTTAATAATGATGAATAAAAACTTTTTCTTATAAATATCTTATTAAAAAAAATTGCTCATAGGGTGCTTTGTCACTTTAATCTAAATTTAACGCGCTTCGTTTCAAAACAAGCCTTAGATTCATGTATGAAAACTTGCATCAAAGGTCGTTTCTCAACGAAATTAATCCATAGTAAATAATGTGATATAGATTAAAATATTGTTATGCAGAAAGTTTGGATTTTGTTGCCTTCCCTACAGAATGATTATTCTAACCGGAAATATAGTCTTACAGTCAAGATGAGAAATAAGCAAAGAAGTGATGCTGAATAGTTAGGGATGACCAAGCAAATTTTGTCGCCACATATCGCCAAGTCGCCAGATTTGGCTACAAAACTAGATACCCTTAGATGAAATCTCTGGAAGAAATCGCAAATTTCTAGAAGAAACTTTGAAGGGTATATTTTTGAACCGCTGTGTGAATAAGTATGAGAGTTATTATATGTGCTAATGTGAAATTGTGTTTACGTGATTTGATTATGCGATTGCGTGAACCGTAAATTTGTGCTGTACTTAATTCATGCATTTGTGCTGATTGTTTCTTTTTAAAAGGAACTTACTGCACCTTCTAGATAATTTCATAATAAAAAATTATATTTAGGCCGAAAGAGCTTCTTGATTAATACCTGGACCTTTCCTGTGCTGTAAAAGCCAAATAACCACGTAATAATACAACTCTCCTCTAAGGGCACCACTAGATTGCGAGCATAACCCCGTTTGACTGTCCTTAGGGTCTCTTCTGAGCGCGAAAGCCAGTTTTACACCTGAATTTATCCTTTGGTACATGTATTTAATTCTCAGGAACTTGCATTATCTAATTAGGTTATGACTGGTCAGACATGAGGATTTGCAGTCATTATTCTCCTATCATGTTTTATATGACTTAATTTTTTCAGAGTGAAACCTGTTACAATAAAATCAAAAAAATTTTAGAAAAGGACGTAGTGTATGTTAAAGACATCGTTTTTATTGATTTAGAGGTTTCTATTCACGAGAATTATTTTCTCTAAGGTTCTGTATACTTCCTCTGTACTCTTGGGTCCAGTTCTGGCACTGACTGCAGTAACAGACTTTTCTATCGAAATGATGATAATTTCATCTGGAGCTGTTTGTACTTTTTATTGTTTTTTGGTGAGTAGATGTGATGTTATTTCTTGTTACAAAAAGATGAAAAAACTTTTTCTTCTTTTTTTGCTATAATAATTCAATTAGGTTCACAAAATTTATATATGTATTCATTATAAGCTCTTCAATTTACTTCCTAATACTTTACAGAAATCAAAAGAATATGAAGGTAAAAGCAATATCCTGAAAATATATATAAATATTTAAATTTTGTCGTAAATTTAATATTTTCATTTTCCTTTTGTAAATGCAGTTATCTATTTCTCATGCTTATTTTTCGAATTACTCTTTAATCACAGCTGTTGCGTTACGAATTTTTGCTCTTTAACTTCTAGAATTAGAAATTATGATCAAAAATTAGCTCATGCTGTTGTTAGCAGCGAATTAATTATTAGATCAATTATTATCAAAAAAAAAAAAAAAATAGCTACTTAATGTCTAGAAGATTTGAAGATAAGCGGAAGTCTATTTGCCATTATAAATTACTCTCCTTCACTTTAGTTTTTACTTCTTTGAGACTAATCGTCGTTCTGATACATAGAAAAGTTAATTTTAAGAACCCAAACCTTTAATTTTTTCATTTATCAAAAGATGTTCGAAATTCGTCTAAGATGAATGATTAATTTTAGATATATGGTTTTAAATCAGTCTTTGTTCAGAGAAGTATCTAACACGATAATTGTGACAAACATGGAATTTTCAACAATAGTTGGACACGAATATTACGGAATCAGTTCGTTACTTTAAATTTTCCCTGTGTTAAATGAGTTTCCAAGTGATTTTTCTGGATAATTTCCCCCGCAATTCCGTAACGGAGATTTTTTTCTAGGGGTATCAATAAGATGTACTCGTTATTAAGAAATGACCGAGATAAGTGGATAAAATTTGTTTTGCGCATTAATTGATCTTTATGTATTTAATGATGTAAATTATAGCTATTGATTTCCCCATATTTAATTTCAGGAAACAATAGATTGAAGTGAACAACAGTATCATAAAGTATTAACTATTATCCGTGTGTCTAATGTCTTAATTATTATTAAAAATAATCAAGGCAGAAACTTTATTATTATTTTATATTCTTAAGATTTCTCTATATAGTCACCCAGAGTTATACATTTCTCTCAAGGTTACTTGACATTTCGAAGGCTATCATGGTAGAACTCAGCAGGATTCGAATTTTATCTTCTCCATACTGTCGGTTACTTCTATAAATAGTTTTCTGAAATCAAACAAATCAACATAAATAGCTATAATTTACAACAATATGAACATAATAATAAGTTAATATGCAGAATAAATTTTATCAAGATATCTTTTTTATTTTTAGAAGTAACTAAAATTTTACGATAACCCTACGCAATAGGTTGTTTGTGAGTCGTAGCAAGTTTAATTCTTTTATAAGCACTCTTTTTGGCTTATTTACAGAAAATTATCAAAATATAGAAAATTATTCATCGTAAATTAAATTAATTCATCTTAATAATTATTATAAAATTATTCATCTTGATGGAAAAGTAAATAAATATTGAAATTTATGAGATCCTACCTAAACAGGATTAACTAGTAGTGTCAGAATGCGTAATGATACAAATATTCACATAAAGCAGATTAAAAATAAAAACAGTTCTTTTTATTTTACTAAATCTATTTACTAACTCACAGTGTGAAAGTTATAACAAAAATAAATCTTAAGATGTGAGTTAATAAGAATAATATTTTAATTATAATTAACAGAAGTGAGAAGCAAAATCAAGATGAAAATGAAAATTCGGAAAATTATAACCTAAGTCTATGCATAAAATCGACGTTTTCTATGTAAAATTCACAGGAGGTACAATAGTGATAGTTTCATTAGTTATTGTTATTCACTTTCCAGAAAAGGGTTCAATACTTAACGTTTCTCTTTCTCTGTAAACAAACTCTTTAAGCGCGTTTGATCGAACGTTTAGAACAGTCCTGTGCAACCCAAATGACTTTGCGGGCCACTTTGGAAATATTTTATTACCGAGGACTGCATTATATAAACATATATTATAATTCCCATATTCAAAATGATTACTAGTTTCAACTCTCAAGTCAATGGAAGAGACTTACCCTCCCGACCCCATAACAGAAATCAAGAACATTCTGTATAAATTAAGGGAAATTACATTTTATTGAATTAAATGTACACTCTATAACAAAAAAAAAAAAAAAAAAAAAAAAAAAACACGATGCACCAAGGAGTTGTCCAATGGAGACAAAAATTGGCGGATAGGAAAATTATGTACAAAATAGAAAATGATTAAAATTTCAGAAAAATTGAATGATTTATTTCAGAATTACACAGTTACAAAGTAACAAGCCCAATAAGGTATTGACCCAAATCTAGCCTGGATACAAGCTGCCACACGACGTGGAATAGAATGATAAAGCTCCCTGATGGTTTCCTGTGGTATTTCTTGCCACATTTGCTCTAGTTGTCGGGCTGCGTCATCAACATTCCCTAATTGATGCAGTCGCCTTCACATCATATCTTTGACATGCTCAGTTGGAGAGAGATCTGGCTGACCAAGGAAGTGTTTGACAAGCTGTAAGACAGTTAATAGAAACACGTTCCGTATGTGGTCTGGCATTATCTTGATGAAAAATAAGGCCAGGGCTCTGCAAAAGGAGCTATAGGAAAACAGGTCTCAGAATGTCGTCGATGTACCGCTGTGCAGTAAGTGTGCCTCTAATGACGACCAAATGGGTCCGGCTATTAAGGGAAATGGCACACCAGACCATAACTCCTGGTTGAAGGCTTGTGTGGCGTGCAATAGAGAAAGCAGGATTGGCACGCTACCCTGGGTTTCTCCAGACGAGTCGATCTTCAGGTCCCCAAGCAGCCAGTTTGTTTGAAACCATATGCTATTGGGTCAAATATATCAGATTTGCTGCAAATAGTTTGGCTGCTGCTATTTCGGATGATCCGCGCGTCACATTTCCTCTCAGCGTCTAGTATTGCGCACTTTCGGTTTGCTGGTCAGATATACATTGTATACAGCCCACATATTCAAAAAAGTCCACGCGCTTTTTAAAATGAGCTCAACTTTGTAATTGTTTCTAAGCAAGAATATAGAAGAAAACTTGCGAGGATAGTAAAGTCAATTATCTGAGGAATCCCAGTGGCACTGGAACTCCCATAGTTCATATCATATTCCATTGTAAGGGAATATGATACGTACAACTAATGATGAAATGTTCTTTCGTACTTTTGTGTACAATGAAGTTTAAATTTTTGTTCAGATGACCCAGTTCTGTTGACCCAACCGGGCGGGCCACTTGTAGCCCGTGGGTTGGGCAGGCCTAGTTTAGAGTATCAGTTTAAAGCAACGCTTACCAAATAATTCGGGTTCAAGTGAGTATATTAATTCGAACTGAGAGTTCGATCCTTGAATCCTCTTCGGACATCTCCCAGGATTTCTCTGATAGCTTCTTAGATTAAGAACAACAGGATCAGACGTCTCATTTTGATTCACTCTTATAAATTCTACCACCCTTCAATTACCTTCCAATTCTCTAACTCTCCATTATTTTTTTTCATGCTGCTTATGAATAAAAATAATCTAACATCCGTCCATTGCATTTCCTAACTTCAATATAATTTGCACGAAACACGTTTCATTTTCTTAGAGTGTGGTTTCATTTTAAACTATGTAAGAGTTTCATAGGTTAGTGAAGGGAAAATCGGATAGTCCAACGTCTTAAGTTCACTTTCTGTTCCTGCCGTGTTAGCAAAAGCAAATTCAGAAAATGAGCGTTGATTCAGGAGAAGTAGAATCAATGCAACGGAATAAAATCAAATTAAATGAGTCAATCCAAATTTGGTCAGCAACATTTTCAAGAAGGCAGGAGGTAATGAATGTGAATCTTAGAATTTTATTGGTTAGCTGCTAAATTTTGAAAGACATTTGTTAGAGATTGATTTATGAGATATATATAAGTAATGATTTTATAGATAGATAAAAATGTTTAGAATATATCAGTAGTGCAAAAAATATATTGAAAGGGAGAAAAAATCAGTTTATTTTAATTAAAAGTAGAAAGATTTTAAAAATAGGAGGTTGGACTTAAAAAAGAATTAAAGCTCGCGATGACTGAAGAGAGAATACAATACAAATCATGGTGAAATTATTTAAGAACTTATTTATTGAGACGCAGATCAATCACGTTTGCATTCTAACCTCGGAAGGATATACACAATTAGAAGAAAGAACTGTGGTTAAACCAACTCTACAATTCATTTTCATAAGTTTTCTCTATTCAGGTTTATGTTTTTAAAGACGTTAAATTTCTTCCGTAATGAAAAGCATTTTTTTAAAAAAAATGTGACACCTTAAACTTACTTGTAAACTTGAATCTATATCTTAAAAGATGAGGGTAAAAGTTCGCTATAAACTAATGTAGGAACGCTTGCTAAAGGTTCACATCATAGGATATAAAAATGCAAATTTTAATTTTATTTTTAATGATTGAGTAACAATGATATGCACAAATAGGGAGGAATCAAAGCGGTCCTGTGGACTGATGCGTTTCAAGGTGTTCTCATGTTCGTGTGCTTGATTATTATATACAGCGTGGGACTGCAAGAGATTGGTGGCTTTACTGAGATGTACAAAAGAGCCTCAACTGGGGACAGAATACAATTTTTTGAGTGAGTAAACGATATGAATCCATTCGATACTTCTTTTAAGAGTTGCATACATCATCCGAATTCTTTCACAGAATAAAAGTCCTGTAATTGAATAATTTCTCGATTGTAACGTCTAAGTGTAAAATTAAGAGGACTTAATTTTGAAATTTAAATTTAATCCTCTCATCATAATTAGAGAAATTTAAAAACAATAATTTAAGAATTTTTATTGGTTGATTTTATTAACATCGTACTGAAGCAACACGATGGCTATAGGCGACGAACCTCATAATTATGAACCTCGGTGAAGTGACAAAGACGATACCCTAGCTTGCTACTCTTTCTCCTAACTTCAACACCACGCCAACGTGAGGATTTTGAGCCTCGACAGCTTTAACGTGTATAAGCTCCAACTACACGATTGGTCTTTTGTGACATCAAGCTCAAACCCACGACTTGGCAAAAATTGCAAGCCGCGAGTCACCGACCATGACCACTAGGCTACCGCGATCACAAAATTTTTTCAGAATTAAGTTAATTTGAAATCAAAATTAAAGGGATCGGACTGCAAACGTCTGGGAATCGAGAGTCCACCAATAAAGAATTAAGAATTTTCAAAATGCTCTGACACGACGAATTATGATTGGGTGCTCCAAACGTAGCTCCGAATTTCCATTGGCTGGTGAAGATGGAAGTAGCTAGGAGCGGGGTTTCAAAGAATGCATCGAAAAATAAGCTTTAATTTTGTGATCAAAAATCAGTGGGAAATTTAAAGGGATTTTTTTTAGAAAACTAAAAAATTCAACATTAAAGAATTAACCGTACACAATGCCAATTAATTTCGTGAATATAATTTCTTGATCAGAGTTTAACTTTATTTTTAGTTTTGAAGATGTGTTTGAGCCAAGCCCGATCGTTATTTCGTCTAGACTTCTTTTCACACTTCATATTTACTCTCATTATAAATCAGGAGAAGCCACCTACACTTCCTTTGGAAGCCACATTTTAGAAAGGAATATTTGCCACAACTGTTTATTCAGCCAGAGGAAAATTGTAAGATTTTGCCAGATTACGCTTCTTCTCCTTCAAAATGACATTATTTTGTGATTTTTTTTCTTCTCAAAAACAGTTTTCCGAAGACAAAACACTGGTTCAACTATTAAGGTTTGGAAACAGGTTTCTAATAACAATATTTTAAAGGGAAATAGAGTGTATTGAGAATAAAATCGGTTTTTGCTACTTTTTTGCATTATTGGGAGTTTTTGTATTCGACACTTAAGTTTACTAAAAATAATCATCCGTCTGTTTTAATTGATATAAATCTAACTGAGCCTGAGCTAACTGTCCAAACACGTTACAAAATTTTCGTCAGTTGCTAAGAACAACATTTGTAAGACATCCACAAGCAAATCTAGCTTTGAAGGATTTTCTATACAAAATTGTTTGATCGAATCATAACAATATTTATTGTGTGTTTTTGAGTAACTAATTCAAGTTTCTTAAACAAAAAATTAAGTAAAATAATTATTTTTGGACATTGACCAGTTTTAAATTTATCAATAACTCTGTAAAAACTTCAAACCCTTTTACTAAAGTATTTCCTTTTAGCTTACTACATTTCAAAAGTGCTAGAAGTACCGCTAGTGGTAACTGAATAATGCTAATAAATAAATTTATTTTCTGTTCCATGATATTTTAAAACTCGGCAGTAATAATCATTTAGTATCTAGATAGAGCATGAGATTTTGAATAAATTAAGTGAAATAAATTAAATGGTCAAATCATTGGAATAAATGGTAATCGGAACCATTTTGGATGCGAATTACAATTTCAAATCTTACAAAGTTTGCAATCAATCAAATCTCATTCGGTCCAAAATGGTGCAGAACCATTTTGATTGATTTTGATCGAATGAGATTTAGTTGATTTTTTTTCTCATTAGTATATATAATTTCTTTTATATATATTT
>BMAW01078708.1:0-11374 GCA_019974015.1 Nephila pilipes | reverse complement strand
GAAACAAATATCACAGGAAATAATAGTTTACAATGGATTTGATCGCTAGTAAATTGTTTTAATCGTAAGAAATACTTGATATTAAAATCAATGATAATTGTCTGTTTGAAGAAATTAGAAGCATGAGTGTAAATTAAAATTCTTATAAATTAGAAAAATGGAAAAATCAATGTGTTGAATTTGATGAAAGATGGTTGGAAATATTGAACAATTTCAAAAATAAATACATTCAATATGAAAATTTTGTTTTTCCCGTTGATTTTATGTTGTGATGCCCAGGAACTAATGCAGCATTAGAAATAATTTTTTCAGTTGGGAATGATTTGTGAACTTGTGAGAAATCATGATTGAATGTTGATACTCTACCTGTAGCACTTACCGTGAAATTCTACATGAAGGATGATTCTTCCTCCGAAATTTCCGATATGTTGTTAAAAATGGTACACTGACAAAGGATATTCATTCAGACGAAAAATACTCGTTTAATCAAATGAAAAGGAAAGTAAGCATATTAGTGTATTTTTTGAATAAATTAAAAGCTTCATTTATTTACGTTGCTTATTTTTCTGACATGTTTTTGTCCTCCTATTTTTATTGTAAAAAATTGATCACCTCACGTTTAAGGGTATGTTTAATTAATAGGAGGAAATAACATATATATCTCGGTAACATTGGTTCTGCATGGTTTGCCTCAATACTCAAATTGGAGGTTCAGTGTCGTGTTTGATAATTTCTATCAAAAACTAATCGTCCTAACTAATTAGCAAACAAATTTAATTCAAAAATATTTACTTGTTGAAAATCTCATGTCAAGTTAAAGTCCGTATTACCAGCACTCTCTAAAAATAATTGAAGCTTTCAAACAGAGGTTTAACCATTATTTCCCCTTATACATGGATGAATTTTACCTTTATATTTAAAAAAAAATAAATAACATCTCCTAAATTTTACAAATTAAATCTTAAATCACACGTAATCAGTAATACTGAATTATGAAATTGGCCTAAAATATAAATTGAATTAAAGTTTAAGAAAAAATAATCGAATGTTTAAACAGGTCTTATAAATGAAGAGTTGTCTGAAGAAGGTAATGACCAGCGTTTGTTATGACTGATCGTAGGACACACGAAGAGATCCTTTTTTCATCTACACTCACAAGGCTATCAATTTCATGAAAAATCTTTAGAATGCATCCCATTAGTCAGTTTGTTGGCTTGGCGCTGGTGTCTTTTAAGGAAACAAATAATTTCTTGAAATTAATTAAAAATAATTCAATAAATAATTAAAATATCTTGATATTCTTAAGAATAGATTGCCCATATTTAGACACTTTATTTCAGTTAGAAATTCAATTAATTGTACATGTTTTATTAAAATTCCAGTAGTCTGTTCAAATTCAGAAGCTATTAGACAATTTGTTTTCCTTCATTCTCGATTTACTTTGTAGTTAGAAATAAACCTTGAACCAAAGGCACTCATTCTAAATAATCTTCTAAATGAAGAATGTTTTTTGACCAATTATTTACCATTTAGGCTCTTTTCAATTGTTGCATTTAAAGTTATCGATTTCTTGAACTCTATTTTTCACTGTTCATTTCTGTTTCGGCAGTTGATTCAAAGCATAAGAAAGCATTCTGTTGCCTTTAGTGTCAACCATTTGTGTCCTTGACACCACATATCGTTGTTTTTGCATTAATTCAAGGATAGAATCGGTTCATTAAATCAGTAGAATTAACTTTCCCTACAGAGTGATGTCATTATATGTGTTTTCATAACTTTGGACTTTGGAGTATTCTATACTTCAGAAACACCTAGTATCTGTTCAATTCACTCTTTATCCAGATAAATGATACTGAAGGAGCCAGCGAAATAAAATGGACAAAAATGGAGTTGAAGAACAATTCCGATTTTATGGCTTCTGACAGACAAAAGAGCGCCCATGAGTTAAAATTTGGAAATTCAAATAATTTTTAATGCAGCTACTCTGCGCTCTTCGATGCTACAAAAATAGAAATACTTCCATCATTCATTTCTCAGCATAAATACGCAAATGTACCATGTATTTTCTTAGAAGCATCTAAAAGGCCATGCAATTGAACGGTAATTGCCATTTTTTTGACATATAATTTTGAATCCATACGCCAATTTGTATCATCTATATTGCTTAACTTAATATTGACAACGTCAAATTAATTTAGGCTCCTTTGGCAACAAATATGCAAAATGAAAAGATTTCTATCTTAAGAATAAGAAAGCTAAATTTATCAGAAACCGTCTTTGATATATAACTTTTTTATGCGAGCACCTGTATGAAAGAAAAATCAATATAATAGTTTCTGGTTCATTTTTCTCATCAATTAAAGCAGCGCCTGTTTGCAACATTACATTGTATGTTTATGTTAGTAATATTTGTTTGTTCACTCTAAGCTCTTAGTTTCTTTTCTGAAGATTTTCATTCGCTACCAGATACACAATTAATCAGTCCACCTTTAGTGGCTAAATATTTTATTTACTTTTAACAGATACACAAAACACTCAATTAGTACGATATTTAAAACTCACTAACACTAAACATTTAACTGTTGTTTCAGGCCATGTTTTGTTCGTTATACTACAGGTCGTAGTAGCCATTCTCCTCCCTCTTTTGTTTTTCAGTTCTGTCTCTCCCTATATCGATGGCACCATCACATATACAGTTTTTTTTGGTCTGGCGAATCTTACACGCCCCACCAACGGAAGCACATGCATCATATTTAGTGACCAGGTGCTAAAAGAAAGAGGTTAGTCACACACTCACGAAATAGTCCTAATTCTGAAACAAAATACCTAAACCTTAGTTGAGGAGAGTGGACTATCTAATTTAAAAACACATGAGGCGTGCCTTAAATATGATCATTAATGCACAAATATATTGAAAATAAGGCAATAAAATAAGATTATATAATCATGAATATATAATAAGACTATTATTTTCTCACTAATTTACTAAATGTATACATAAATAGGAATGTGCTTTAATACTGAAATAAATTCAACAAAGAACTCAGGTTAATCATTAAAAGACAAGCGAGAGAGTGTGTCAGCATTTCTATGATTTTTAATCTTACGATATATAATCCGTAAATCATAACGTTGTAAGGCTAGGGCCCAACGAGCTAATTTTATACCAAGTGGTAGTCCTTTGGTCAAAAATGTGAGTGGGCTGTGATCAGACATAACTTGTGTTTGTGATCCGAAGTTCCAACAGTCAAATTTTTTCAATGCACTTAGCACAGTACAGGCCTCTCGCTTTATCGTGGACCAGGTCATTTGGCATTTCGTTAATTTCTTACTGTAGAGTGAAATTGGGTGTTCCATAACATTTTCATAGTTCTGTGCAAGGAATGCTCCGACTATAGTTGCAGAAGCATTTGTATACAGCTGAAATGGGCGGTTCAACACAGGGGTATAGAGAGTAGGCATTTCGATTAAGCTTTTCTTCAAACATTGGAAAGATTCTTCATCTGTGTCTTCCCAAGGAATTTAATTTCGAATATTCTTCTTAGTTAAATTTGTCAAGGGTAAAACAATAGAAAAAAACTTCTTAATATAATTACGATAATAGCTTGATAAGCCAAGCAGTTCTCATAACTGTTTTTTGGTCGTTGGTTTCAGGAACTTTGACATAGTTTCCATCATTTGAGGATCTGGAGCCTGTTTTCCCTAACCCAACACATGATCTAGAAATTAAACTTTGCTCTTTCCGAAATCACACTTCTCTCAGAGTCTTAAGAACATTTACCAAATGTTGCATGTGATCTGAACATGTTTCTGAAAATACTGCCACATCGTCTATGTAGGATCTAATATACTTTTGATGAAAACTCAACACATGATCCATAGATTTTTGAAATGTACTTCCCGCATTCTTCATTCCAAAAGGTAGGAATTTTCCACTGATAATGTCCGGAATGAGTAACGAATACAGTAAAATGTTTTCAGTTTTCTTCCATAGGGCATTGCCAGTATCCCTTCGTGAGGTCTAAGACCGATATAAAATGATCTTTGCCTATCTTGTATATTAAATCCTTTGCGTGTTTCATTGGATATGCATCAGGAATAGTAAAGCTATTCAAAAGTCTAAAGTCTATGCACAATCTAATACTTCCATCTTTTTGGCCACACACACCACCGGGTGCGCCCAATCACTGTCACTCTGTTCAATCAAGTCCATGTCCTTCAACAGAATGACCTTTCACTTGATTCCGAAATATGCCTTCATATCGTCGTAACAAATTTCTTAACTGGTATTTTTGTTGGGCATTTAAAACATCAGGCCTTGGATTCAGCTCGATATCAATATTAGGTTTAGTTTCATTATCTGTGGGAACATAATGCAATTCACCAAAATCGGTATCTTGATCAAATATTATTCCAACATGATCAACTCTTGAGATATAAGGTCTTAGCTTATTTACATGTAATTCTCTAGTACTACCGTCTTCCATTTGAATTAAACAAGAGTGGGGTCTAGTGAGCTTTAATACCTCGGCTGGTCCTATCCAAGTGTTAAGCAATTTATGCGTAGATGAAGGAATAAAGATTAGTACTTCATCTCTAACAGAAAATCTTCTTTCTCGTGATCTTAAGTTATAGTGTGAAAACATATGTTCTTGATTTTTAGCAGATTTTGAACTTCCTTTGCAGTTGTTTCAAGTATTCTTGAACAGAACGAGCAGCACTAGTAGGGATTTCTCTTTCTCCTGTCCAAAATTCTTTTAAAATGGTCATCGGTCCAGATGGTAGTCTTCCATAAACTAATAGGTGTGGTGATACACCAGTAAGTGAATGAGGTATTTCTCTATAAGCAAAAAGCAAATATGGGCGTTGGACATCCCCTTCATTTCCATGCTCTTGAATATTTTTGTTTAACATGTCTTTCAAAGTTCTGTTCCAACGTTCAACTGCTAACATACTCTCAGGGTGACCTGGAGTAGAAAACCTAGGAGATACTTCCAGCACGTCTTGAAAGGCATGAGTCAATTGTGCTGTAAAATTGGTACCCTGGTCTGTGAATATTGTCTTTGGGAACCCAGATTGACAGAAAAGTTTCATCAGCACTTCGCAGGTAGTTTTTGCATTAATGTTCTTTGTTGGTATGGCTTCTGCCAATCTTAAGCACAGATCAACGGCACATACAATATATAAAAGTGCCCTCTTTTTGATCGGGGTTCTAACGGTCCGATGCAATCCACGCTTCACACTTCGAATGGATTGTTAGCTCTGTTGCATGTAACCGTACAAAAGTTTTAAGGGCCATTAGGAAGAAAAAGATAACATTAATAAGTAATAGAGATGGTGCGGTATTCAAAACAAAAGCCTTTTAATGTTAAATAATTAATTAATTAAGTAAGTTTCTGGGTTGAAATGTACTTTTAACTGTTTCTCAAAATCATGATTTTCATATTTTGCTTTAGCGCAAAACACTATTTTGAAAACAATTAATCATATAATTTTATGAATCTTTCATGGAATACTCTATGAAAGTGCGTTTAGAACTTGAATCTCTCCCATTGTTATAATTCTATTATTTTGCATTTTATTGTTAAAGAAAAGTATAATTATCCAATATTTTACGGCCTTTTTTTGTGTGTTGAAGTACGACTTCCTATAAATATTTAATTATCATGGTCATAATTATGAGAGAGGGCCAAATTCTGAATTCGGTTCAATTTATTATAATAAAATTTGTAGAATTGAAGAATCTCAATTTAAGTTTTAGTTTTGGTGATTTGCATAAGTGTCACCTTACTGCTATTTTTATGTATATTTTCAGCTGAAGTATTTTAAAAAAAATTTACAACATGCCTATTTTGCATTTTATTTAAAGTTTTTTTCTATATCCTGTAGTATAATACATATAAGAAGTAAAATTTTCATTTATTTAAAAAATGTCCTCTTCGGAGGGAGGCAGGAGTATAAAAAAGGCTTTTTGAATAAACTTCCATTTTGTATTGTTTAAATTAAGCTCTATTGAATGTGACGAGTTTGCCACACACATAACTAATGTCTTAGACATACATTTCTTACAGCTTTGATTCAGCATTCCTTTCATAAATCACCTGCAGTGAGCCAGTTTGAGTGTTTCGCAATCAAATGTGTCAAAGCGTAGACTGCATACATCACCGCTTCACTTCCTTTGTTATTTATGAAAATTCATATCTTTAGTACCTTCTCTCATTAATTTATCTTATCTTTCATACATTCAATTAAAAAAAACTAAGCAATATATTTATTTCCGAGTTTTCAGAAATCTGAGATTTCTCTTATTCGGTATGAATAATATAATATGAAGAGAAAAGTCACCAAAAAAAAGCCGAAGGCCGAATTCTCGTATAGACGAGGAGTGATGAAGGGAGGTTTCAGTCCTATGAGTGGATATATCGAATTTAATAGGACTAAACATACTAGTTTATCGAATTTAATGGGCTGTACATATCTTTGTTATTTTCTAATTAAAAAAAAACCTATGCAGTAACCATACATGTCTTCTGAATTAATACGGCATCTCTTACTAGAACGCCGGTTATTGTATCAAGCAAAAATAAGAAAATTGTTCAATTGTGCCAATACCGAAAAAAAAATTGTATATTTAAAATCAAAAGTATTTAAATTAGTGGTGTTGTGATCAGATTTAAATTTTTTTTGGATCAAATATTAATTTTTCATAAATAAGAATATTTATAATGTATATATACTCAAAAAGAGGTTTTTAGAATCGAAATAAAATATAGAATAGAACTCCATGTACCGCAGGGTTTAGGATAAGATCATAGAACATTGTGTGCAACGTCACATTATTTCTCCATCAGCAATATTTCGTGTGTATGGGATACATTAGGTCACCGAGTTTTTGAACTCGATGACAGATATGATGGACTTTTATTTAGATCTTTAACAGATCAATAGACTTTTTATTTAGTTAGACATTATGAAAAACAATTTTTTATCAAGATCACAGCATTTCTTTCTTTTTTTTTTCTCCCAGATAAAAATAAATAAACAAGCTTCATGAAATCCGAAGAATTATGAAATCCTTAAGAAAATAAGACATTCTTAGGTTCAAATACAGTTTGAAAGTATCTCTGAAAAATATAGTTTTACCAAAGTTTTTAAAATACATTACTAATTTTTGAATATATCTCAAATATTCAAACTCGATGGAGGAAAAATCAATATGAAACGTTTTTATTTAAACTTTCTTCAAGTACAATTCGTATTTATTCCTTTTATTAAAAATAATTATTGTTTCAATATAGTTCTTTTCTTGAAATATAAGATGGTGAAATTTATTATTAAGTGATAACATTTAAATACTTCAAAACCTTTCAATAAATAAAATTATTGTGATGTATCTAAAAATGTACAGTAACAAATAGTGCCAAAATTAGATCATAAAAATTAAAAAGCGTACATGAGGTAAATTAAGAATGTTTCAGTTTATATGTACCGCAAGAAAGCGATGAAATTTAAAATATAATTTTGAGATACAAAAAAAAGTATGTTTCGAAAAGTATTTTAAGAAGATGAAATATAAACAATTTTAATTTTAAAATTCTCTCCGCTCTATTGACATATCTTCGCTTTTAAATTTATTTTTATTTAAGGAGAAATTTGGGAGAAGACAAAATCCTATAAATTTAACCATTACTAATGCTATTTACGTGCTTAATTTTAATACATAAGCTATTGTCTGTTAAATGCTTAATGGATAAAGGTTGCAGATTTTAATTTGTTAATAACTGTGTAGAGAGGATCGCAATTAATTGAAATAGCGTTATACCAATATTTTAAAATAATTCGTCAATTGTAGAAAATATGTGTAGGTAAAATTAAAAAAGTGAAACAAATTCTCAAACCTTACATTATTCATATTTAGTAACATGTTCCATACGGCTTGTAACTGATTATCTGCAAAGATTTATTTATTCATGCCTTTGAAGTAAAAAAAGTGCTTAGAAAATGTACGATTTTCGGTTCTAATCATTAGAATTAATATCACTTTATTTGTGACGATTTTTTTTATTTATTCAATATTATGATATATGTGATTCCACTTTGTATTGGAAGAAAATTCTAAAATTTCCTTTTAAATATAGTTATTTTTTATTTTCAGACATTCTTTTGATAATTAAGTTATATCCTTTCAAAGCCGCAAATTCAAATAAAGTTGAAATATTTTTCTGTTCTGTGAACGTGATATCTATGAGTGTATTACCATAATATTTAACATTTTTTAAATTTCCTTCAGGAAATCTCAAGTCTTAAGTAAAATACTCTGATTTTGAGCTTTCATATTTGTAGACTGTTATCAGCTTAAGAGCTTCTTTGTTAAAAACTGAACGTGATTGAAGTTTGAAATTTGAAATTTATAAAATATAACAAACTATTTGAAATCAAACTTTCAAAATTACATTATAATTTAAATACATTTTTAAATATTGTTCAATAACATTTAAGTACTTTTTTTTTATCAATGTATATCAAGTTATTGTAAGCATTAAACCGTTTTATTTAGCTTCGGTTCATCCTCTTGTGAGAAGTTTTCCTCTTGTAACCACTAAATATACAACGTTGACGTTGTGTTTTTACGGGCCATTAGAGCGCGGAGAGTTCCCGACCACTGGAAGCGGGATTTCCCCATACTTGACCAAGGATGTGCTGCAGACACGATTCATGAATAGAGTCTATTTACGATTGTGAGAAAGATCAGTAAAGATTGTGATTCGAATCGGCAAGATAGGACCTGCAATACTTGACTGAATACGAGGATGAAACGTCTCTTAGGATTACAGATGGCGCTGCCCATCCATTGATTTGGATATCAGTCTCAAAAAAAACGGCACTCTTTAGTGCTGTCTCTACGAAAACTTTACCCAACCCTTCTGATGCATGCGGATTACGACCACGGAAATGTTAAACGACTCGCAAAATGAAATGGAATTCCAAGATGACTCAATATCCACCATCTCTCCCATATCCTTCATATCTTCCATATCAACCAGTTCAATCGACACTAGCTCTACCTGTGAAAGAGAACAGCAGATTGAATCAAATATCCAATCCTATAGAGAATACGTCAAGTTACCAAACGTGAACTTGCCTAAAACTTCTCCATTCTCAGTGACTATGAACACCTGGAATATAAAAGCCTCAAGAATTCAATCAGGTTATTCAATAAAGAATTGAAATGACTCGAGGGTGAGTACGCTTTATTAGAGCCTTGCTAAACTTCTGGCTATCCAGTTCATCACAACCCTAATATCTCACCTAGTATTAAATCAAATAAAAGTAATGACAACAACTCTGATAGTTTTATTACACTACCTAAAAGAAAAACTGCCAGGAAATTAACTTTAACTAATAATTCGGAAATTGAAATTAAAACCAAAAATAAATACCAAAAACTTTCTACCATTGAGATTAATCAAAATTCCGGAAATTCAACCCAATCTAACTCAGAAAATAATACCAACAAAAATAAGAATCTCCCACCCCCATTAATGCTTAAAATAAGCCAAAACTATAGACAACACTTAAAAGAACTAACTTCTGCAATTCCCACTTTACGTAATTGCCTTTCCGGTGAATACATTAAATTGTACACAAATAACTTTGAAGAATATCGTTCACTAAACAATGTTCTAACTACTAAACCCTACGAATACAATGTAATTGAACCGAAAATCTCGCGTGCTTTAAAAATAGTTATAAAAGGTCTACTAAGAAATACTGATGTTAAAGATATTCATGAAGAACTCGGTTTTAACCCTACAAAAGTTAACCAATTAATCAACAGGCGAACGAAGCTACTAATCTACATGGTCACACTACCAAGAAACGAAACACATCAAAAAATCTTTGATCTTACTAAAATTTGCTACATGTCAATTGCAATAGCTGACTACAAAAATAATACCACCACTCAATGTTTTAATTGCAAAACATTTAATGACAGCACACAAAACTGCCATAAGAATCCGAGATGTATCAAATGTGTAGGTGCACACCCCACTCGCGATTGTCAAATTCAAAACAAAATCCAAGAAGTCACCTGTTTTAACTGTAACGAAAAAGGACATTCTGCCTCCTACAAAGGTTGCAAACTCTTCCCTAATCCACCTAAAAAATATAATATTCCACTGAAAAAAACCATCAGAGAAAATTTCACTTTCGTTCAAGCATTAACTTCTTCTCAAAAGATGGCGCAGCCTACTACTGGAACTCGCAAAAATGCACCTCACTATTATAATCAAAATAAAAACCATAATCCACCGAACATTCTACAAGCAGAAATTTTCGCTCTAATACTAGGTCCCTTAACTAATTTACGTAAAATCAAATCAGCTGAAATTAACTCTGAGAAGATAACAGCAATCCTTAAGGCTTTAAAATTAAATGATTAACAATTAAAACACCACTTTTTTAATTTTTGCAAATTACATTGATATATATAATAAATTAAATCAAAGTAATATCATATCCTATCTGTCAATCATTGAAAATATTGTTTTCCAGATATTCATCAAAATATTTTTATTTTTGGACTTTACCATCAAAAATAAAAAATCCATCCTTCCAAAGCAACTTCTATATTAAAGATTTGGGCTTGAAGAGCACACCGCGCTTTAGGCGCCCATAGAACCGTCATCGCAGAGCGCTCCCCTAGGCCGAATCCTGTATATTGATTTGCTGCTTTGGATGGATGGAGTTTTCATTTTTGGTATTTGAATCCAGGAAAAATTCAAATTCAAAAGAAAGAGTTGTTGCATGAATAAAATATGATTTGAAAGATTTCCATTGGCTGATAGATGATTAGCTATGAAACTGCTATAGAGGTGGGAAAATGAACAAAAATTGTGAGGGGGGTAAAATACAATTGGTAATATACCAACATATATGTTTTGCAGTATTGAAATTTATATATAGCACTAAAATATGATGTAATTAAAATAGTGGTGTTTAATTTACTCATCATCTTTTCCATTTCTTGCTTTGTCTTTTGTTGCTTGTATTTTTGGAACATTAATTAAAAGTCCTGGAAGATGTTTTGTTGAGTGTTGTATAGATGTTGTTATCTTGAGAAACAGTATATGTTCATATGATAATAAATTGTGAAATACTCAAATGGACCATCATCGGTCAATTTCATGTACACCTTTAGAAGCTTAACGAACTTTCAGGAACAACGGACATGGGTAAGCACTGTCACATCAAACCTTACTTTACTTATGATTGTTAATAACATTTAATACAAAATTAGTCAAAGGCTTGGTCATCAGAAATTTAAAATTCACATTATACTCCTGAATAATCTTAAACAATACATGCTTGG
>BMAW01078704.1:0-24876 GCA_019974015.1 Nephila pilipes | reverse complement strand
TCTCCAAATGGAAAATCGCACCGAATGTTTTAAAAATATAGGCCGTCTGCTTTGTAAAATCTCCCATAACACTTAAACCAAAAATCTTCATTGACAACAAACAAATCCCTTGGTCTTAATCAGCCAAATACCTTGGTGGCATTTTAGATAAAAATTTCACGTCTCAACAACATATCATACATATTAATAAAAAATTCCGACTTGCACCGAAAAATTTTTTTCCCCTACTTTGTCGGAGTTCATCGTTACCTACTAATTATAAATTGCTTATCTATACACAAATTCTGCGGCCCATCTTGACCTATGACTGTCCAATTTGGAATCAAGCTGCTCAGATTCACCACAATAAAATAGAAATCCTTCAAAATAGCATAATTAGAAGGATTGTAAAAGCCAGATGGTTTATGCGTAACGACGACATTAGAAACTCACTAAAAATAATTAAACTTCAAGATTATACAAACTACACTACTATTAAATTTAATATTTTTGAAAATAACCCAAATCAATCTATACAGGAAACTAAAAACTTCAAAAGAATCTACC
The DNA here is from genome assembly GCA_019974015.1 of Nephila pilipes. Taxonomy (NCBI): domain Eukaryota; kingdom Metazoa; phylum Arthropoda; class Arachnida; order Araneae; family Nephilidae; genus Nephila; species Nephila pilipes. Next base: position 24,330 of record BMAW01078704.1, on the reverse strand, counting down.
AAAATCGAAATCACGCATATTTTAACTTCTAAAAAACGCCATCCCTAAACAACTCAAAATTTCTTCCAATAGGAAGCCTTCCTCTACCTCATCGAGATAGAGGAAGACAGTTTCCTCGACATGAGTACTGAACAATTCCCGCTCTGAGTAGCTGCTTCCTGATTGGACAGCATCATTCACCCTGTTCTCCTACACCCCTCTGCACAGAAATAGCTTAACTTTCAGATATCTTAAATTTTGTCATTGTAATTTTTTCTTACACTTATGCATTCACTTAATTTTCAATAGATTTTCTATTTGATTCATCTTTTTCATTTTTCATTTTAAACTTAACTCATGGGCAAGTAAACTTCATCATGTCAAACTCAGACCGGAGATTAAAGCCATTCGGGCTAGGTTCACTGAAAAATCATTTCATTACGAACGAACAACTCCTTTCACAAAAATCAACTAAACTCCACCGAAAGGTTTGAAAATCGGCCTACTACCAAAATATTTTAAATAATCATACGATTTTTAAACGGTTACGGTGATTGGTTGAATATTATCGTCGTACGTAGATTCAACATGAGGGCTATTGTCGATTCACCTTATAATTTTGAACTACAATTAAGTGATGAGGAGAGTGGGTTGACACTTCACTCTTCTGATTTCTACACTATGTCTGCGAGAGAACTTTGAACACAGAGAGATCATCAGATCTGCTACAGCTACGATCATCAGCCTTGCATCAGCCCTGCTATATCGCTGGTAGTAAATGTCATCAAGACTCGATTTATGACTCGATTTAAACAACAACAATTTTTACATTCGTAAAAGTCAACATCGGTAATCAGACAGTTATGATCAAGGCTTCTTACAGTGATATCCTTTATATACTTTAATAAAAAAATAATTTTTCAACTCTTAAGATTTTCCTTAAACAAACCAGAAAAGTATTTTACTTTCATCGTTGTCATTTAAGGAAGGAAAAAGGTAGCATTCTTCGCTATTTTCGTAAGGGAAACTAGAGGTACTATACAAAATAAAGTATAACATTTTTAGGTGTGGTTTGATAACAAAAGTGAAAATAATAAAACAAAATAAAAGGAATTCCCTTTTTATGATAAAATGATCCAAAACGTACATAGCAATTAGCAGTTTCTACCTATAGTAAAAATAAGGTTAATCAGCTGATAAATATTTAGTTAGCTGATTAGCTCATTTTCTAACGATGTTTACACATGTGTAAGATTATTCGGAAAAAAATACTGGCAAATAATTATTTTCTTTATTATTTTCAGCATTCTATTAGTTAATTCAGTTTTGTAGAAAAAGTTTAATTTCTTTTTGTTTCATTTTCATTTTAATCACAGAAAAAAAAAGAGCATTGGATATGTTGTAACGAAAAACTAATGAATGTCTATCCCATCATCATATATTTTTACACTCAGGATAGAAGTACATTTATAGCATAAATGAGTAAATCCAAAATTACTTTAAAAATAGTACAGTAAATTAAATTAACAGTACTTAAAATAATTATATAAAAAGTTATACCTCAAAATTTATCGGTCATATTTTGAAGAAATTAAAAATAGTTCAGAATTTATAACTTACTAACAAAAAAATCTGTCTTGTAATAAATGATCCCTTCTGGCCATCTTTGGGAGTCCTTGGGTAGAGCATTCCTATCCTATATTTGAAAAGAACATTACTTTTAATATAATTAGTTTCTAATAAACTGGATCCTGTTGTATTAAAAGCTGCTGAATCCAGATTGTCATAAGAAATTCATATAAATTGAATATAAATAAAAAGTTGAGTTAAGATTGTAATGTGTTAAGTGTTCTAGAGGCAATTTGATTTGTTCTAGTGAATTTGTGTTTATGCAATTTAAAAAAAGGTTATTTTATCTGGAATTTAAGGATAACAGAAATTATGAAAAGAAGAATCATCATTGTCTAATATTTAAGAAAATTGTATGATTTATCTTTGCGGTAGAAAAATAATAGTTCTATACTCACGTGAGGGTCTATACCAGCGATATCTCCCTGGTAGAGGTCAGGGTTTTCCAAGGGTCTTCGGTAATTCCGTTTCGCCCCTATCAGAAGGATAAATAAATGATAAGGTGGTTGTTAATAAAATCTATCAATAGTTCAGATTTTTATTTTGATAACTTAAATTCTACTTCAAATGGGGCTAATAGAGAAATCTATTTTTAAAAGCAATTAGTTGTAACATTGCTTTTGGTATGTGAAGCATGTTTAATAAATTACTCAAATACTTAAAGCTCCCGTCTACCCGCCATTTTGATTTAGTTAGCTTAATGTTAATCCTATGCAATTCCAAATTTAATTATTTCATCTTTGCTATTTGATCAATTTGAATGCAATAAAGTGCATCTGAAAGAGCAAAACATAGTGAAGGCTTCTGCGGAATTACTTTCACCCTTCGAATTTTTAAAATATTTTAAAATATTTCTTAAAGACCAGAAGACTCACAAGCGAATCATTATAATAAGAATAAATATATTTTTTAAAATCGGAGGAAAAAAGTAATTCCACTGAAGCCTTCATTATTTTTTGCTCTTTCGGTGCACTTTATTGCATTGAAATTGATCAAATAGTGAAGATATGAGAATTAAATTCCAAATTCCATAGGATTAACATTAAGTCCACTAAATCAAAATGGCGGGTAGACGGGAGTCTTAAAGATTAGTTTTCAACATTGATATCACTTCTCTTCAGTTTACTTTCTCCCACAACTTTAATTTTTCTTTAAACTCAAATTTCAAATTAGTAAACACTGTATTAATTTAAACGACTTTTTTATAAAAACAAACATTTCATATGTAGGGTCTAAGAAATTGATAAAAAACGTATTTGCTAATGAAAAAGAAATAGTTAAATGTTTATTATTATTAAAATATTTTTAATTCTTAAATAAATGAAATCTATTTTGAAGTCATTATAAACTTCAGCTGCAATTAAAATTGCGGAGGGCAAATAAGGAGGTTTCATTAATATGGTACTACAAAAATACATATTCAAAACCATTCTTGCTAAATTTGACGAAGTGGGGGGAAAAAGTAGAAAACATTTTTGCATTAGTTTGTCGTGCTCTTCTTCTCCCCAATATTTAAAAATTTTGATATAGAATTCATTTATAATATATTGTAGCTTAAGTAATTTTATAATTAATTTATAAAACCATAAAAGTCACTTAATGTTAAGAAAAAAGAAAGATTTAAATTTTGAAATATGTCTAAATTTTCAAGAAATCCTTCATTTCAGATGCAATGTAATAATATGAGGTATTTTCAAGGGATTTTTTTAATAATGAAAATGGATTTTATATAATTTTAAAGACTGAAAAGCATTTCATTACCATCCCTATAACATTTTAAATATTTTCTTCAATCTAAATGAGAATTCTTCAAATTTATCAAATAAAATATAACCTAACATTTGTATTCTTAATTAAATTAAAAATTAAATGACAAATATAAATAAAATTTATGTTAAAAATTATTTACGATTTCGAAAATACCCAAAGCCATGCAATATACTTTTGTCAATTTAGATAATCTAAAAAAATACTATCTCGTTATTATCATTATAATTCAAAAAAAACTTTACCCAATTTATGTTAAGTATAAATCAGATACATAATAAAAATTATTAATTTAAATTTATAAGATATTTAGTTGCAACAATTGTTATTACACTGCAGCTTGTGACTATTGAAAATGCAAAGAAAATATGAAAATATATCGGTATGTATGAAATGTTACTATTATCTCTCCAAAAAACTCTGCGAAAAAAACCCTTTTGCATAAAATATTGTTGTAATTTAAGTATTCAATTGAATTATAACTTACATGCAACTGCCACAATACTCAGCAATATGAAAATTTTCATTTTAAATCCAGCTGTGTTCTACAATCCAGCTCTCCCTGATACTCATATATTTAAATCAGTTTCACGCGAATCTCATTTAGTGATTGGAGTCAGATGCATGGAATCCCACGGAAAAGAACAAGTGTTTATCTTCCGCAGTGTTACATAATTTAAACGCGTAACTCATTATAAAATATCAATCCATATGGATTGTTTAACGTCTTTCTTTGGTGGTGATAATCAATAATCAAAAAATGACGTGAATATGTGACGTCGGACTATTCGCTATCTTCTGTTCACTAGCCTCAGTTACATTTTAGTAATTTGAGCAGCATGAGGCCATAATTTCTTTATAACGAAAGGTGATATGGTAAAGTAGAAGAAGAAAAGCGTTGCAGTGAATTGAATTAGAAATAGTAATGTACAATGAAATAGAATTGAAAGAAAGAATTTTTTTTAATAAATATACCGTACAGCAAAATAAGTTTTATCTTTTATAGCTATATACTCCATGTGATGGTACATCATTACACCATAAAATTTATGTATCATATGTAAATATATTTTGTGTTTTCTTAAAAGTAAGATTTTTCATGTAATTTTATGTATAAAAAATTCAGTTTTTGTTAAAATCCTTTTTTTTTGTATATATTAAGCTTAATGAATTTTAAATAAGATATATGAATACCAAAATATTTTAATGAATAGCCGATTTTAGAGGAATTTTTTTCACGAATTAGGCTTAGTATCTAAAATCGTCTGGGCACAGAGTGACACTCCGCGGTGAGAAGCCGCGGATTCAGAGAAGCACTTCTTTTTTCTCCCTCCGGTAGCGAAAGTGTTTAACCAACGATATGATTTAGCAAAAACCTTCAGCTGTGTGTAGCAAGTGATTTAATTCATTTCTTCAATTTATTCTTGAAACGAGTTAATAAGTCTGAAAACGTCATCTAGATGACGTTTGAATAGAATTTTTGCGAAAATTTATATTTTTACTTACAATAGTCTATGAGATGGTAAATTCAAAAGTCATTTCATTAACTTTTTTTTTTTTTTTTTTTTTTTTTTTTTTTAAATTTTAACCATATTTGGTTAAAATTTAGTAAAAATTGATATTTACCCTAAAGGTCATATAACACATTTTTATTTGTGTATTTTACTTTATATTTTTACTATATACTTACTACACATATATATGTGTTGTGAAGCAGAAAAATGCAATTTACTCTTAAACTTTTTACCAAAACTTATAAAAAAACACAACATGATTTTACAAAAAAATATATTCCATTTTTAAAGAAAAATTGATCTCCAAAATAAATAGTTAAATACTTAAAAGATATGTTTGAGGTTCACAATATACCTAGAGATATACAGAACATTGTCGTAAATTTTCGTTTGAATGTATGAAATACTTTTTAAGAAATGAGTAACTTCATAAGAAAGTAATATAAAAATCGCATTTTTCCAGAAATCAAATCTGTAAATCAAAATTAAGTGAAGAAATAGTTGTCAGATATACCTCTACTACTATAATAAATAAATAAAACTAAATTCTTAATTTAAAAGGTAAATTGTATATTCCCATCCTTTAAAAATGAAGAAAGAGCTCTTTGAATGCATTGTTTACATTTCTATGGCTTAGGTTCGATCTTGAAAAATTCCACTTCAGGTCGCTTTAAATTTAACTTCCGGTTTAAATTCTGGGCTATAACTTTGTTTCTAACAACCCTAGAATTAAATGCAACCCATTTTTAAAATTGTAAATATGTGCGCTTTAAAAAAAAGTATTAAATGAATATTGGAAAATTTTCATGATAACGATGACTTTGGGGAGACACATACCTTAATTTTTTGGATTTAAATTATTTTTAGTTCGAGTACTAAGATACGAATCTTTTTTGTATCAAAATCAAAACAAATAAATGGGAAGGGTATGCTATAAGTAGATTAAAATCTTGGATTGACGAGTTAAGTATAAGACGAGAGAGAGACACCCAATCTATTCCTTAAAGGTTGTCTAGTATTTTGTCTTGCTCTCACGTATCTTCATTCAGAATCAAGTAATTATTTAATATTTAAATAGGTTTAACATATGTAGTAGAATTAAATAATGAAAGAATGACGTCACAACTAGACCTACCACATTTTTTTTTAGTTGTTAAGGCGTCTTTTTTCTAGCTATTTTGAATCTACAAGCTTAAAGTTGTCCTATGGACTTTACAATTTCTGAAATAATATAGATTACTATATTTATTTTATTTGAATTAAAATTGCAACTGAAAGGGCAAAAATGAAGAAGTTATTTTGAGAACTATATATTATCTCTTCGATTTATGATTATTTTTTTTTAAATTTAAAAAATAAAACCTAAGACTCACAAGAGAGTCTTTAAACTAAATTTACATAAAAATAATTACTATTGTTATTTAAATTGGAAGAAAAAGGCAATGATACAAAAAGGTTCACCATTTGTTGTTCTTTCGCATATACTTCACTGCAGTTAAATAAACTCCTGTCCATAAAATAAGGATGATCCAGAATCACACAGAAATCGAACTCTTATAATTTTAAAACGTTTATTTCACTTTTTCATAGTGTTTAATGTGATCATAATATCTTCGAAACATTTCAACCGTTTGGCATATTAACATAGTTTATTCGTACTGAAGGCAGTTTACATAGGAACATCACAACACAAGCAAGGCAAGTCACGATAACACAAACACTTGGGCACGCGAAGCAAAAAGTAGTATGAAGAAAGAGAACAACAAAGATAACGGGGAAGTCCCGAAATTTTGCTACGGTTGCAATTAATTGGAACTTGGGATAATAACACCACACGCGCGATTTTGCAAAGGAAAGGTGAAAGTGACAGTTAACAAACGCATTTAAGTTGTTGGTAGGATTTAGTTTGGTATTAAAAATACAGAAAAAATATTGTAAAGACAAAGTCAGATAGAAGAAAACATTGTAACGATTCGAATTCACCTTACATGAATTTATTTGCATTATACAATGCATTTTTTGAAAATATTTAGAATTAGCTATGGAAAACACCTGTTTTTGACTAGCACCATTATCCGATTTATAAATATAGGTTCTTTCCATAATAAATTCCAAAACAGTTAGAAATATATATGGTTGAATCCCTTGAATATCTTGATGGATACTGAGGAAGGCATTTAGAATGATTGATGAAAACACGATCTTTAAGGTACTCCCCATAAAACAAAATATCTGACAGTCTGACTTTTCATTAAGTGCTAAATGAGACAACTAGGCATACTATATTTCAGTTTGGGTGTTAAAGCAGTGAGAGCAGGGGAACATGAGGTCATATTCAAAGTTTTCGAGAACGGTATCGAGTCAATGTTGAACGATATTCATTTACTTTATGGCTTAGCTTAGCTAACAGAAATGGAAGCATGAGTGAATGAATGAGGAAGGAATTTAATGATGACCCGTATGGTGACCGGGACTGATAGAATACTCCCACTGTAACTAGCTCTTGCATGTCGTAAGAAGCGACTAAAATGGGTACCCAGCTTCTGGGGGGGGATAGCTGGGTACACTGCCTCTGGGGATTGTATCAGGGGATCTCAGGGACTTATCTTCTTCAGGTAAGTACTGTGACATATTCAATTTTTAAAAACAAACGATTGTGATACTTTTTTTAAGATATTATCTGTCCAACTTATAAAGGCAGACGATTTAATTTAATGTGATACTTTTTTTAAGATTTATCTGTTCGACTTTTAAAGGCAGACGATTTAATCTAATGTGATACTTTATTTAAGATATTACCTATTCTACTTTTAAAAGCAGACGATTTAAACTTAAAGTGATACTTTTTTCAATATTCTTCATTAAGATATTTTTTTTGGCAACACCAAATCATAGTTTTGATTTTAGATAATTTACTGGCAACGGATATGAAATGGAGTATTGAGTTTGGTTCTGAGAGGTAAAGACGAACGTTGAAAAAGTGGTGCTTGTGTAAAATTGTGTCTTGAATTTATGTTTGAAAAGATGTGCGCAAATAAATGTGATGTCCTGAAAACAAGTCATTTTTATTAATAGTCTTCAATACAGTACAGTACGGACATTATGACCCCGAGGAACCCTAGTGATCTTTTTTCTTTTTCATGGGATTTACTGTCTTTGGTAAACACGGATTACGCTAGCGATCCTTCTCTGTTTTCAACCCTTCTTGTCAAACAGTTTTTGTCTTTTCTTCAATTTTTCAAGACTGACAACAGTTAAATCTTATTTGGCGCAGCCTAGTCAAATCTGGTTCTTGCGCCAATAACCTTTAAATTCACTCACTCACTCACTGGAGTTTAATGACGTAAGAGGAAAATACGGCTTTGTTGCGCCATAATAAGGAGTACAGTGATCTAGACCAGGGGTCTCCAAACTTTCCAGCCTTAGGGCCATATTGATTACTCCAGTAAATTCCAAGGGCCAAAACCATATTATCATTCATTGTTGCCGGTGGTAAAAAGTTGAATCAGTCCACTAGTGGTGTAAAATATGATTACTTTTTTGCCAGATGCCTCTAGCGACGGGAACGCTTTAATTTTATGCCTCTAGCGACGGGGACGATACTCATTTAATTTCTGCCAGATGCCTCTAGCGACGGGGAAGCTGATGTATTTTCCGTATCGTATGGGTATCCGTTATAATGGGGTACCCGCATCGTATCGCCATAGTAATCATTGATTACAAAAGTAATGAAATACACAAGTAATCATTGATTACTTTTTTCTTCAGTAATCGTTACTTCGGTTCCTAACGAGTAACGAGTACTCAAGTAACGAATGAGTATTTTTTTTACATGAAAAAAAAGTCCGAAAAAGTACGCCACGTTTAAAAAAGGCTGCAAATCGGACTAAAGTCCGCAAAACGGCAACACTGCATATTATTAATTTTCCTGTCATTATCTGTAATTTCTAGATTAGTCGTAGAGTACGAGCGAGCCATGAGGAGTAACGTGACAGGACATCTGGTGGACACAAGCGGAAATAGGTAGTACCTTCTATCGCTAACAGATGGCGCTAATAGCACTTACAGAATAATCTCGTTGGTTCGAGAAAGTTCTGGTGTCTTCCACTCACTTCTAGATGGCAGTAAGTGGAATATATAAGAAGGCTAGTGGCGCAACCACAAGTCAGTTCCTATGACACTGCTGTGAAATAAAATAGTGCGTACCTCCTTAAAACGTGTTTGTGCGTGTTTAAGTTTAAGACATCTTTGTAACAATATTTTGATTTGAATTGTTGCTTTTGTGTGTGATTTAGTAGAATGGAAAAGAAGCGAAAAATTGATAGTGAATGCAGAAAATTCAAAGATCAGTGGAACATTCAGTATTTCGTAATTGAGTCCAGTAACAAGGCGCTATGTTTGATTTGCAATGAAAGCATAGCCGTTCTCAAAGAATATAACATTAAACGTCATTATGAAGCAAAACATTTTCAAAATTACTCAAAATATACAGGAAGTTTGCGGACAGAAAAATTCGAAGCTATGAAGCTCGGATTGAAATCGCAGCAATCTTTATTTACAAAACTCAAAACTGAACAAGAGGCTGCAACTCATGCCAGCTTTCGTGTGGCTCTTGAAATTGCAAAACGTGGAAAACCATTCACCGATGGAGAAATGGTCAAAGAATGCATAATCGCAGTAGCCGAAGAAATGTGCCCTGAAAAGGTAAATTTATTAAAAACTGTCAGTATGTCAGCAAACACTGTGGCTCGAAGGGTAGAAGACATCGCTGAAAATATATCCTCTCAACTGTTCAACAAAAATGGACATGTTGAGTGGTTTTCTTTGGCCTTGGATGAGTCAACGGATGTGTCAGATACTGCTCAGGTGTTGATTTATATTCGAGGAGTAGATAAAAGCTATGAAGTGCATGAAGAACTTCTTGATATGTATAGTATTCATGGCACAACTACTGGTTCAGATATTTTTAAAGGAGTTGAAATGGCCATTAACCAAAAGAACCTTCGATGGAAAAACTTGAAATGTATTACAACTGATGGAGGCAAAAACATGAGTGGGAAAGATAAAGGAGTGGTCGCTCTTGTGTCAAAGGCTGTAGAAAATGACGGTGGTTCAAAACCAATAGTCTTACATTGTATCATTCATCAACAGTCTTTGTGCGGAAAATGTTTGGATATGTCTGAAGTTCTGAAACCAGTCATATCAACTGTTAATTTTATCAGATCTTTTGGGCTGAATCACCGACAATTCGTGCAATTTATTGAAGAGATTGGAGAAAATGACTTACCTTATCATACTGCCGTACGTTGGCTTAGTTGTGGGAAAGTCCTTCAGCGCTTTTTTGAACTTCGAGCAGTGATCGAAATTTTTTTGAATGAAAAGCATCGCCCTCTTACTGAATTGCAAAACAACGCATGGCTGTGGAAGTTAGCATTCTATGTTGATTTGACAAAACATGTGAACGAACTGAATTTGAGATTGCAAGGAGAAAACCAGCATCTTCCTGATTTATCCTAATATCAAATCATTCCGGAAGAAATTGATACTGTTTCAATCACAACTATGAAGTAAATGTTTTTCACATTTTAAAACATGTGAAATATTCAGCCACACCACTGAGACCGAGTTTCCTATCGATTTTGCAATCGAAACTTTGAGTGCTTTGAAAATAAATTTTGATGCCATTGCGAATCAAATTAAGATTTTTCAGAATCCTTTTGATACTGACATTGAAACCCTAGCCCCGGAACTTCAAATGGAAATGATTGATCTACAGTGCAGTGATATAATTAAGAACAAATATCAAAACTTATCTTTGTTGGAATTTTATAAGTGTCTTCCACTGACACAATTTGATAATTTGCATAAATTTGCTCGTGGGCTGTTTTCTGTTTTTGGTACTACTTATTTGTGTGAGAAGACCTTTTCCAAAATGAAGTACACAAAAAATGTTTACAGATCTAAATTAACTGATGAGCATCTTAAATCTCTTTTAATAATTGGTACAAGTAAAATTAGTCCACAACTACAAACTATTGTCAGTGGAAAATCTCAATTACATAAATCTCATTAGTATTTCATATGTCATTATGCTTGTTATAAGTTATTTTTTCATTTAAAATGTATAAAATGTTAGTTGGATTCATTTCAATAATTTGTTAGTTAGTATATAGTAACCTACAACAATGTTATGAGTAGTTAGCCCATGACCATATCAATGTAGATGTCATATTAATAATCATTCAACATAAAAATAGATTACTTCAGTAAACTAAATTTAATTTGCTATAAAAAATAAATATGTTCTCTAGAAGGAGTTTTCTTTCAAGTATGCTAGCTCTCCGCGGGCCGGACAAAATCTGTCCGCGGGCCGGATGTGGCCCTCGGGCCGTAGTTTGGAGACCCCTGATCTAGACGAAGGAAGAAAGAGGAAAGTAAGTTTTTAAAATGACTAACAAGAAGACGGGTTAAAAATAGAGAAGGCTCGCTGTGGTTTTCCGGGGGCGCTTCATCTGTGTTTGACAAACACCGTCCTCCCTCCATTTTGAAAATTATAATTACGGTACTTTGGAGTAAAAATCCTTTACCTACTTAAAGAAAGCAAGCCAATCAGAGTCGGAGCTGGAAGTGCTGCTTTGCGATGGCACCGGAAAAGTTTCCAACTGCGCGCCCACCTCACGGTCACTCATGTTCATTTGAACCATTTGATGATAAATCCTTCAGAGTACCAATGCAGTATACCGGTACGCCGCTTTCAACAAGAACAATCCTATAGGAAAAGAATAAGATGGATTTTGAGGAAGGAAATATCTGCTCTAATATACTGGCACCTGCCCTTCAAAAGAAGGAACTAGACTTATTCTGTAGAGCTCACATCTTTTTAACTTCAAATAGTCCGATTGTTTCAGTCGGAAGTTTGCCTCTATGGTTGCAGGGTCTCTGAAAACGGTTTTCGTCGATTGTGAGTTCAAGACTTGATGTCACTAAAGACTCGACGTGTTACTGGGGCTGATGCACATTAAATCTGTCGAGGATCACATTCTTCCTATGGCATGGGGTGGAAGTTGGGAAAGGGAGGTGCCAGCTGAGGTTTCATCCTTGTCACTTGACTGAGGTTCAAAACTACGAGGTCCGTTGCCAATGACTCTCGTGTTGCTTCTAGGGCGCCATTAATAATATCAAATGAAGCAGCCGGAAGATTAAGCATGTCGTGTCGCGTTTGCGCAGTGGTTTATTCAAAATTTTGGCGGACAAACATTTTACGAGTTCTGTTTCATTGGGTAATCTTTGACAACCTCCGAAAATCCATGATCCGTGGTTGCCATGCAAAATTTTGAGCATCTCTTATGATTCTGGAAATTATTATCGTAATTTTTATGTGGGTAATAAAGCAACTTGCACTGCTTTCTGTAAAGACACTTTGCTGTGCACGTTTATTATTACAGGATGGCATTACCGGCCTTGCTTCTTGTGTGATAATTATTCTTATCGATGATGTCTGGCTCTCAATCAAGTTTGTCAGTGAAGGGCCAGGTCACTCTGTTGGAGGAATCTTAATTAATTAAACGGGGATTAGAAAAAACATCATTTTTCTATCTAACATAATTTACTGATGAAATAAAGCTTGTAGTTAACACTTTCACCACATAATATTTAAAAAAAGTGTTTTAAAACTCATGGACAAAAATTAAAGGGTGACAGCAAGCATCTAAACAAGCTATTTTCTCCTTACATAGACGGAGAGCTAGCGGGGAACCGCTAGACGTCGCTGTAATGGACAGCATAAAGCGCGAGTTTTCTTACACATCGTTATTTCTACCATGGATTTCAGGAAGCATGGCGATGTACAATAATCAGGAAATGGCGGACTTGAATTTTATGTATGGACTTGTGAATGACATTACCGGTTGACAATGTTCTAGGAGCCGAAAGACAGTTCAGGCAGTGGTACACCGCTTCCTCTTCGCCTATGTATTGTAGGTTAAAAATTGCTTGTATATATGTTTTCTATCACCCCTTATATTTTTGTTCATTAGTTTCAAAACACCCTGAATTTACGTTAATGCTCATAATTTTTAAATAATTTTTTCAAGCAGAAACCTTTAACAGGTATAAAGAAATATATATTTGTTACTCTTTCAATATTACGGAAATCAATATTTTACTGCACGTAGGATGTTGAAGAACACTATTGATTACAATTTACAAAAGTTATTTTATTTAGTAGAAAAATACACCTAGTTTTAAAGTTGTACATATCATTTTAAAAATCTTGAGAAAAGTTTTTAAGATATATTCTTTTTATAAAATTCTGAAATTTTATGAAAAAATCAAATCAAAATGCGTATAAAACTTTTTCAGTTAACACTTTATCCAAACACTGATATATAAGTCATGAAAACATTATTTTTGATATGTGTATGAAATTTCAAACTAATATAATTAATACCTTCTGAGAAATCCTGAAGGCAAGCTAAATATTTTGTTTTGAGAAAAATGTAGTTGGAAAAATAATAACACACACATAACAAAAACGTTTTTAACAAAATTTAGTTTTCCTCGACAACATCCAAGAAAAGTTTACTATCAAGCGGCTTTTTATAGAAGTATTTGAAAAAGTTAAAACTTTCTGCAAAACAAATTAACTCAAAAGAAAATAAATATATTGATATATTGTAAACTTAATAATACAGAATCTAACCTAATCTAGGGAATAGAGTGTTGTTTTGATAATATAGTCCTTACATAAATTAGGATAGTACGAGTTATGAACACTGAAAATTTCATTAAAAAGTCAATGTAATTTTCACTTTATTGATAAAATAAATAAATACTACTCTCAATATAAAATTCTGAAGTATACTCTATTATTCTCTATACACATACATGAAAAATATATGCATACATTTTCAAATTTTTTGATACATATAATTTTAAGATATTGTGTTTTGTATTAATGAAAAATTTTAAAAACTTGTTAATATATTCCTTCCGGTTGAAGAAATTCATGATCCAGTAGTATTAAAACAGCTGTCAAATTCAGTACTTAAATAAGACTGAAATAAAATTCAAACAAAAGATTAAATTTTATTCGAAGAGCAAAAATAAGAAATGGATATTAGAAGAAAAATTCTTTTTCGAAGGTGTATTGTCACTTAGGGTTTTGAAACCTCTAAATTTAAACAAGAGTGTAAGAATGGGGCATTCGAATGTCTTGATTGAGTTCTTGTTTATCCCATTAAATATTCACCAAAAATTAAAAATAATAATCTTGAAAAGGAAAATAGGTATTGAATTAATTATTCATTGTTGTTTCCTTAGACCTTTTGGCATTAAAGAAATGCTTTCTTGTATCATCTTTGCTGCTAGCCATTATATCTCATCCGTACATCATACATATTTGACACAGCACGTTCTAATTTAATTGCTAGAGTAAGTCTGAAGTATTTTAAGGCTTCCTAAAATCTCTCTAAAGGTGTATCTGCTATTAGAATTTTATGAGAGGGGGGATTGAATTAATTAGAATGTATTAAGTGGATGAATAATATAATATATCATTGACAAACCGTATTTAATTTTGATGCGTAGCAATATTATCAAATTTGTCAGGACAACATAGAAAAAATGTTATTTTATTTATGGATTCCATGAGTGATGTACAACCTTTAAGTCACCCAACTTATTCATATCCTTTGATTATTCTAACATTTAGAATAATTTATAATTTAAAATCCTCAAATACAGTGTTGGGTTTTTGTTGGATACCTTCCCAAGTAGGTATCAAAGGCAACGAAAAAGTTGATAATACTGTTAAATTTGTTCTCACCATTCCATACTACGATTTATTAAGATACATTAAAACGGCTATTTATGACCGTTGGCGGGATCAATGGAATCTAGAAATAAATAAAAAGTTGCATCATGTGAAACGAATCATCTCTCACTGGAATCCATTTTCATGTAGAAGACGAGACGTTATAATGACACGTCTACGTATAGGATACACAAGATTAACACATGGACACCTTTTGCTGGCAGAGAGCCTCCCAATGTGCTACCATTGTGTTTGTTCTCTTACAGAGAGACATATATTAATCGAATGCTTTGCTTTTAACACTGTCCGTTTTAAACATTTTAAATCACATACGCTTTCTTTAAATGATTTAGTTGATCTAAATAGCTAACAAAATATTTTTTTAAAAATTTTATACATGATATTAGGTTGACTGCATGCATTTTCATTTTATCAAAAATACTTCCTTTACGACACGACTTCTGGGGGCTTGCTTGTTTTAGGAATCATGATCCCAACGCATCCTAGAGATCGTTTTCTTTCCCATAGCATTTGATGTCTGTGGTAAGCAAGAGAGACGCAATCCCGGGATATTCTAGCGATCCTTCTTTATTTTCGACCACCCTTCTTGTCAAACAATTTTTTTTTCAAGCGCCTGGATCACATCTTTACGTTTCACAAGCTTTAAACTCACTCGCCTTGTCTGACCACATTTTGATTTTGCGCCATCAAAAAACTGTCACTCATTCATTCAAATGTCTAGATCAAATGTCTGCCAACTAATTTCACCTTTCTTATCAATTTTTCCTAATGCCTGAATCACTGAACACATTGTTTAGCGCAGCATGGCCAGACTTGACTCTTACGCAATAAACGTCAATTTTCACTTAGTCACCCAGATTTTCGGACATTGAATCTATTTTCATGAGATGTCTAATTTATAGGGATTAAAAACAGAAAAGAAAGCCTTTCTTCAGAGGGATTAAAAGCAAACGCAAGGGAAAATTCTTCCTATCATCAATTAACCACTTTGATTTATTCTTAATTTCGGCCGCGGTAGCCTAGTGGTCATGGTTTCGGATTCGTGGCCGGCGGTTTTCTTTCAGCTGCGGGATGGAGCCTTGGACGCTAAAGCCGGAGCTGATGCACGTTAAATCTGTCGGGGCCCAAAATCCTCCCGTTGGCTTGGTGTGGAAGTTAGGAGAGAGGGGTGCCAGCTCAGGTGTCCTCCCCGTCACTTTACCGAGGTTGTAAATTACGAAGTCCGTTGCCAATAGCCCTCGTGTTGCGTTTTGTGCATCGTTTGTGAAAAAACAAAACTAAACTAAGCTTACTCTTAATTTGCGTACATGTCCATGTACAAAAACGATTAACCTCATATTTGATAAATATAAGTACTTATCCTAATGGGTATCAATACCCTGGATTTTCAGAAAACTGAATTCTTGTGCTTTAATTCCATAGCACGAATTCAGTAAATACAAATTAAAACGCGTTTTCTAAGCGATAAGTAAATACTCGTGTACATTAGCCACCCAATGGGCTATTGTTTTAGTCGGATCACTTTTGGCGTACCAGATGACTTTTCAATTTTTTATCGTTTGCTTCTATTTTAATTACATTCAGAAACAATTTATTAATTTATCGTTTGCTTTAATTTTAATATCGAAGAAGTTTACTATTGTCCTTTTCTCGATACTTCATCATTTACTTCAATTCTTATATTTAACTGAGTGATTTAGTAATAATAATAATTAAAAAAGCGCAGCCTTGGGTAGCTAAATCTTTTCTTTACGAAACTTATCGTAGAACTTTTTCTTCTTTTTCTTTTTAATTTATTAGAAAGGATGAGCCTTCAAAGTCACTTAGCATATTTAAATTAATTCAATTTTTAATGTTTCATAATAGTATATATTTATATGTATATTGCACACTTTATTGTTGTATGCATATTGTATATCTAAATTACAGCTGTAAAAACATGTCTTAGATGAGCAGCATTATATATATATATATATATATATATATATATATATATATATATATATATATATATAAATCCCGAGTTTTCAAACATATGTTTTATTTACACATTTTTCGCTAACGGCTGTTTCACTTAAATTTTTTTACGGGATATTGGTCAAGCAATGATTTTAGAATCATAAGTGAAAACTGGAACTTGAAGGTTGTCATGGGTTTCTTTCATTATTTAACTCCACAGCCATCTTAAGAGGACTTAGTACCTTTCGAAATCAAAAGTAGAACATTTTGACAAACTTTTTTCGATTCTTCATAAATCAGCAATTTTTGATCATTTCAATATCAAACTTTGCCAGTTTGTGTAATAAAGTATATAGTTTATTAAGTTTTTCTATTAAATCAATATATTTTCTTATACAACATTAAATATGCGTACAAAAATTTATAAAATAAATTAGCTTACCTTACGTTGCCCACTAGATAACATGTCGTAAAAGGCGACTAAATTGGGTACCCAGCGTCTGGGGGTATAGCCAGGCACCCTGCCCCTGGGGATTATATCAGGGGACCTCAGGGACTTGCCTTCTTCAGGTGAGTATGGGCATCATGACCCCGAGGCACCTTAGTGATCTTTTTCTTTCCCATTGGGTTTACTGTCTTTGGTAAACCCGGTGACGTACTCCCGGGATACCCTAGCGATCCTTTTCTATTTTCGACCCTTCTTCTTGTCAATCACTTATCTTTTTTTCAATTTCACGTCTAGACCACAATTTAATCTTGTTTGGCGCAGCATAGCCATATCTGGCTCTTGCGCCAATAAACTTTACATTCACTCACTCACTGCCCACTAGAAAACGTTTGAAAAATGTACAGTAGAACAATAATTCTTATATCAAATTAAAGCTAAATAATTACCTTATTCTGTAAATTTCAAATTTTAAATTTATCTTGCATTAAAAAAATTGAAAAATTAAAAAAGTTATCAAGTTTGTGTTTAGTAACTTTTTTTCATGTATCGTGTTATAAATTAAAATCTAATCATCCTATTAACATAATTGAGGTTCACAGAATAAAGATCTACAAGTACATTACTCATGTAAAATTTAAAGCACTGCATGCAAAACACTTTTTTTTTAATCCTGTGGGAAAGTGTGAAAATAACAAACTGAGAAAAAGAGGTTTGTTTACATTACATTACATAGAACAAGCCACTTTAGACATTTACATTTTCTGTTGCACAGGGCGTAATAACTGTCGGATTTTGACGCGGTTTGCTTTAAAATGCTCCTAACATTCAACACTATTTTTTGAAGACAAATTTGAGAAATCAAATTTTTGAAGGTGGGAAGGTACTAAGTCCCCTTAAAGTCCAATTAAATGCTATATAAATTCAAGACTTCAATTGAGGATACTTTTTAGAAGTAGAACAAACTTTGTTATCTATCAAAAAATATGCATGATCTTTCTCTCTCTCTCATCTCTTTTAACTCGATTAATCAGGGCTTATGTTTGAATGAAAAATATCTTAGTGTTCTAATCGCTCATTCCGATTTAAACACTTCCGATCGTATCAGATGCTACTCCAATTATTCTAACTTGGAGTCTTTTTTAACCAATATCAATTCAAAAGATTGATTGAAGTGATTCTCTCCAACTTATAAACATTATTCAGCTCATGATTATCACTAGCCTCCCTTTTTTTTTCTTTCAATTCTGATTCGCTTATACAATTCATTACACTTCTGATCTTCCTCTAATTTACCTAATAATATTTCATAATGGTTAGAAAAGAGTTGTAATTTTGTGCAATCCAAATTATCAAAAAGTTCCTGAAGTTAGTAAACAGAAAATCTCGAATATCCCAACGTCACAAGTCCAAAGGAAATAAAACATAACAAATCGAAAGTTCTTTGCAAAGTTTTGCAGATGACAGATTCAGCCGTCTTTGGTGCGCTTTTTGTTATAATTGTATTAAATTACTCAATTAAATATAATAATTAAAGAAAGTGATGAAATATCCAGAAATGAGCTATAGTAAACTTTTCCGATATTAAAATTAAAGGAAACGATAAATTATTAGAATTTAATATTATATCAGATGCATGTAATTAAAATTAAAGCAGACGATAAATTAATAAAATTGAATATATTTGAGCTTAGTGTAATTAAAATTGAAGCAAACGATAAAACAAATTGAAAAGTGATCTAGTATGCCAAAAGTGATCAAATTAAAACAATAGCCACTTGGGTGGCTAAAAACCTAATGAAGTTAAATCAGGAATCCTGGTGACTAAGGAAAATGAGTGAATCATTGGAAATATCTTCTTCATAGTTATGTTTCATTATTAGCTATCTCAAGTAATCTGTGATTGAATGTGATGTGGATTCGTTTTGCTGTCACCACATTCCTGGTGTACAATGTGTATCAACATGGAAGACTCTGCAAGGAAGTTATGTTAAGCGAAAATGACTCAAATGCGCCCTCTGTGTGTTGGGGTGCGGATAAGTTTTATATCATAATAATGCGGGATTTCTTTTCAACACCGACAACAGAAAAAAAAAAATACCTGCCTTATTAACTACCCCGAAAGGATATCCCTTTTGGTCCTGTTGGTAAGAGCACTACAAAAAGGTGGCCAGACAAATGTATCCAACAGTCGAGAGTTCGTAATTCTGCTAGCACCTAATTTTAACAGCCTTCACCCACCACGAGCTTTACTTTTTTCCATCCACATTTGGGACAAACATTTCCCACATGTGGATGGAAAAATGCAGCTTCCGCTGAAGGAGAGGAGGAATATACGGCGACCAAATTTAACAAGCTTCTTAGATGTTTCTCTTCATCCGGAAAAAATTCACAATAAAGACAGTTAAACTCTTTTGAAAGGTCAAGCTACAATTATGTTTCCCATGAACTTTGGTCTCAAAGAGCCTGATCTCCTGTGATCTAATAGCAGCCTAAGTCTGATCTCCTGTGAATATGCTACAATTTCGTAGGTGTAATCTTCTTTCCCAATTGGGACATTCAGTGACCAATGGCTAATTTAAATAATTCAGGTATCCAACCAAAATAAAGGATTATGTCCCTTGTTTTTATGTTAGAACAGGCGTGGTCAGTTTCTTTCTACTCAAAATTTGCAAGGAGGAATATACCGACTAGAACACATCCGATTAGAACGTTGAGACCGAGGGCATTATATTACTTATTATAGTAAGCGACTAGCACTAAAAATGTCATATTTGTATCACAATTATAAGAGCGACAAATACTTTATATTGTGAGTTTCATCTTTGATATTTTAATTTATTACAATAAATTAGTATAAATAGTGTTCTCTAGGTAACAATTCATTTAATGCAACCTACGCAAAACCAGCAGACATTAAATAATTTTATCACATTGTTCGACTGTATATTTTTTAAAACGTTTTTCTGAATTTCATTTGGTGTGTGTGTGTCATCAAATTTTCGATCGTTAATTTAACCAACTTCCCATCAAGCTAGAACTCTGTAACCTTGGGAATCGTTCTCACTCGCCTAACAATGCGATATTTAGATATTTGCGACAAGTTTCAGCTAGTATTTTCTTCAATAATGCAGTTTATCTCAAACACTTGGCGCGATTTCAATTAATTGGCACCAAACTTGGCGATTTTTTTATTCGGCTGAACGTTAAGTCCGTAAAATGGACCAAGGTAGTCACATTTGGCAAAATACTGCCAAATAATTCTTGTCGCCAAGAGTGATTGGGTTAATCTGCATTCCAACCATTTAATTTACCAGATGAATTAATTTTAGTTAGTTTTAACGTTTTTATGTATTTCACTTGGTGTGTGTCTGTCTGTGTGCAAATATCTAAATATTGTATCAGTGTGTCATAAAATTTTCTATCATTAATTTAACCAACTTCCCATCAAGCTAGAGCTCTGAAATTTTGGGAACCGATCTTACGTGCATAAAAATGTAATATTTAAATATTTGCGACCAGTTTTAACTAATATTTCAATAATTTTTCTTAATAAACTTTGCCACTATATAAAAACGTTGTTTTTAAAAACTTTGGTTTTTATCTCGAATTATTAATCATTAAAATCACATGCCTTAATGTTTTGATTTTGAACCTAACCTCAACAATATTAACTTTCCTCAAGTTATTCACATTTTAAAATATGCATACACTTTCTGCTTATCCTGCATTTAAATAGTTTGTGGGTTTTTTTTTCTACGCTACCACGCCTTGGCAATGAAATGGAGAGCTACAACTCGATTAAAAGAATTTCCCAACAATTATTCCTAAAGCTGCATTTATTTCACTTCCCTCTCTACTAACTTGAATTTGAAATTTAAATCATATGTATTCAATCTCCATTCTGTCACGCTCGTGTCTAGACATGAAAGTGCTTGTAGTTGCGTTTAGAGAATACGTGAAATTTACGCAATTTCGCATGAATCTGCTTTTCGAAAAATTAAAATTTGCTTTATATAGATACCTAGATTTGCAAATTGAATATTAAAGTTTCTTTCAGAAATAACAGAAATGTTTCAGTCTTTTTAAATTCCTACTATTAATTTACACTCTCCTTATAAAGCTTTATTTTGTTCAAATTTTCAATCATTAATAAAATACTTTTTATTCATCCACTCAAGTTCAAACATAATTTGTTACACTTGTAGTGGATGACACTTGATATAATACAGTTTTTAAAATATTAATTAAATTTAATTGGAGAAAATGCAGTTCAGCCCAACCACTTGGCGTGATTTCAAAAAATGCCAAACTTGGCGATTTTTGAGAACAGGGTAGCCACATTTGGCAAAATATCGCCAAATAATTGCGGTTACCATCGGTGGTTGGGCTAAACTTCCTTCCAATCATTTAATTTACCGGATGAATTAAGAAACAAGCCAATACTTCTACCATGTCATTTGTCTTGCAATGGCAAAGTTGGTAGAGCGTCGGTGTATTTATGTGATATTTTGTATGTGATATGCATTTTATGTGATAAGAATTTGAAGTTTTACTTAATTAATAAATAACACCCGTAAAAAAAGAGTTTTTTGAACATGGGTTTTCTTTCACACTTCACACATCAAATTTTTTGTACCTTAAATTTTAAAAGCAAAGGTGAATATTGAGTCAAATTGAATATATTCAATAATTAGTTTTAATAGTTTATTTTATTATTTGACGTTTATTATATTTATCATCTAGAATAAATACGTGTAATAATTTATAGCTCAATTATGCATCTTATTAATCAATTAAGCAACATTTAATACAAATTAAAGAAAACGATAAATTATTTTATTAAATTGAATATAAGATAAATGTAATTAACATTATAGCAAAGGATAATGTATTATATTGAATATTGAATCAGTTACATTTGTTATCAAAATTAAAAACAAAGGATAAACTATTAAACAATGGATTTGTCGACCGTTTGATGACTTGGCGAGAAACTTGGCGTGAAATTTAATTATTTAAATAATTAGTTTTAATCAATTAATTTTTATTAATTATAATTAAGTTATTGTATTGTCATCCAAAGCAATCGTGTATAGAAAATTTCAGCTCAATTGAGCTCTTTTAAATGTGAGAAAAAGCTTTTAAAGTTTCGAACCTGACAAATTTACAATTTGAGAAATGGAAAACCCGTTAAAAAAGAAAATTGAAGTGATCATGATTGAAGACTTGTTCTTAGAGTTTCGTTGATTCGGGAGATCGAGCCCTTATGCCATTAAATACCTGTTGTTATAACGGGACTGATGCAAGTTAAATCTGTCAAGAGTCCCCTGTTTGCAGGATGAGCAAGTTTGGAGGAGATTCAAAGTCATTAGGATCGTCACCAATAATAGTCATGATGCTTCTCAGAGCGACATTCATAAGCAATCACCATCCGGTTTTGATTGATTGATTATTGAGGGATGTGAGGCAATTATCCCTAAAATAGTTCCTTCAAAAATATTTTTTGGCTCAATTTAAAGAGCAAATTTCTTGAAACTTTTTGCCACCCAAAGATGTTTTTTTACGTCAATGCAAATAAATTCATCGGTTGATCATTTCTCAAAATGTTATTGCAAAACTTTAGCGTATAGATAGCCAAACTGGTCCAGGTGGACCCCCAGAGGTCCATAGGAGAACACACGGGGGTCCACATAGAAGGGAAAACAAAACAGGGGTTCACAAGTTGTAAGTCGGGGTCCATGAAAGATTTTCTGGTTTTCATAATAAAGAACAAAACTTTTGGCTTGGATTTACCTATCAACGTAGGCAGGTAACATTATTCACTAGGTAGGTACTCAAAAATATTCGAGACTCAGTTCAAACACAGAATTGAATAGAACAATAGATAATAGTACAAGTGTACACCACATGTCGAGACTTGCAAAGTGCCGCCCGTGCGCCCTCTCGTCCGGGATGCTTGTTTAGACCTGCAAAAGGATGAAATGCGACTTGCGCTGTGCTTGCAATCTACATACGAATGCCAAGAACAAAACGTTACTCATTTGTTTCCGCGATTTTGAACATAAAAGTGTGACTGTGAGTGAGTCGATGTTTGCTGTGCCGGAAAAAGTAAGTATCTGCCTACTTGTTATACATATTTTTATTGTATATTGTGATTTATCAATCATATTATATTTGTTTTACTATTTGAGTGTAGTAGGTAGTTATGTAGTAAAAATAAAGTACTAGAAATTATTCAAAACTTCTATAAAAGAACAAAAAGCCAGGGAAGATTTAACTTTAGGTACCTAGGTACTTTTTGTTTAAAAATATTTATTTACGCACATATAACCACAAGTATTATTTTAATAAATAGGACACAAGAAAATGTGCTGCTTTTTTTCTTCTTAACACCCCCCATTTAGGGTGATATTTTTTAGGAGTTTTGGGAATACAGTAGAAATGTAGCAGCAGGGGGTCTACCGAAAATAGTAAAACTTTGAAAGTGGTCCACGAGAAAAAAAAGTTTGGGAACCTCTGCTTTAGCGTATGCTTGATGCCTGCTTTAACCAAAAACGATTTTAATTCTTAAAAATATATCATAACAATTGTAAGTCTACTTCATTAATTCCAATACAGCCTTCATCTCTTTTCCTTTCCATTCTGAATATGACAGGGTTATTAACAAACACATACAAATGAAAAGAGTAAAATAATAATGATACTATTTTATTCAGTTCTACGGATAAATCGTATTTAATACCTTGATCTTTGTTATCTGCAGTAATATTAGTCCCTATTAGTTTCTGATGAAATTTTAAATATAACAAGTAATATAAAAAAAATTAAAGACAATTCCTACTCAAGGCTCTACCCGCCATTTTACAAAGTTTTTCTGAATTTCACTTGGTGTGTGTGTGTGTGTGAGTGTGTGTGTGTCATCAAATTTTCGATCGTTAATTTAACCAACTTCCCATCAAGCTAGAGCTTTGAAATTTTGGGAATCGTTCGTACTCGCCTAACAATGCAATATTTAGACGTTTGCGACAAGTTTTAACTAATACTTCAATAATTTTAATAAGTCAAAATATTCTTTCCTCTCGGCGCTTTTAGGATTGAGGAAAAAATTTCTTTCCTCCTCTGGGAGCACCGGGCACTCCCCACACCGCATGAGGTATCGTAAACCTTTTGTACTCACAAAGGGGAGATAGTATCTCTCC
>BMAW01078689.1:9202-20988 GCA_019974015.1 Nephila pilipes | reverse complement strand
ATAAGTATTATTTTATATATAACGAAAAATTTTAGTGCATAAGTATTGTGTGACTATAACGTTTTCAGATAACATAATTAACACAGTCACTTAGTGAACTTTTATTCATTAACTTTAATTGAATATTAGTAAATTAAATTTGAAATAGACGAAAAATGGCATTTTTGGGAAGATCCAGAAAAGAGGATTTAAGGACGTTAGCCACAGAATTGGGTTTGGCTCCATGGGACAATCTCAAAATTTTTGAACTAAAAGATCACATAACCGCAAGTGATAGGTATGATGAGGAATTCACCAAGGATATGCTCAGCGTCATTGTGGAAAAACGTATAACAACGGAAAAACAGAAAGCTACGGAATTGGAAGAGAAACAGAAAGCTGTGGAGGTGGCCCAGCAACGAGAAAGAGAATTCGAACTGGAAAAATTGAAAATTCAACTTCAAATGCAGAAGTTATCACAAACATCCGTTGTAGGACAACAGTTAGTTAACCCCAAGATTGAGCTAAATAGAATTATTCCGAGATTCAACTCGAAGGAAGACGAAATGGGTCTATACCTGACTATTTTCGAACGTCAAGTGAAGTTCATGAACATTCCTGATAAAACTTGGACAGCAAACCTGATTGGCTCATTATCACCTGATATATCTCCGCTCATCGCAAGAGAGGATGAAAATGATTCTCAAAACTATGAAAAGGTAAAAGAAATGCTTCTAAAAAGATTTCGAGTTACAGGAGATAGGTTTAGGCAGTACTTTTCTCAACAGAATAAAAACCCTGACTCGACATGGAGAGACTTTTATTTCGAATTAAGTTCTTATCTTGAAGTTTGGATCAAAGAATTGAAGATAACCACGTTTGATCAACTTAAAAGTCTAATCATCACTGATCAGATGAAAAGAAAAACTCCTGCAAATATCAAAGAACACTTTCTGGATATTTAGGCGGATTTGAACGATCTGTTGGAATTGGCTGAGAAATTGGCCGCATACGATAGCCTAAGGCCTGGAATGAAAAATAATCCAAATCAGACTTTCAAGAAGAAAGAAAAATTCAGGAAACTCTTTCCATTAAAGAAAAGTCCACTTGTTGGAGGCTCATGTGATAACCACACTCCAAGACCCTCTAGAACAGTACCTAGATTCCCAAGTTCCGGAACTGAAGGAAGAAAGCCCATCCAGTGTTATGGATGCGGGATTCCTGCAAGAGAGCTAATGAAACGATAACAGCAGTGAACTGTATGACGTTATTCAACTTCAATTCAAACTCGGATCCCTCAAGTTTGATTGTTCTCAGAATTTTTGGAGAAAAGATTGCTGTATGTGCGGATACCGGTGCTTCCCATACCATTGCTGGTGAAAAACTGTTCAAATTCCTGCAAGAGCATGACATCACCTTTGTGAACAAAATAATTTCATTTATGATGGCTGATGGAATTCGACAGAACATTACGGCTCTGAGTGCTGTCGTCAACCTGTTCATTGAAGGCAAAGTTATCCCAACAGAATTTCTAGTATTGCCTGAAGCAAAAGGAAATAAGACTCTGTTAGGAAGGAATTTCCTCAATGCAGCTGGAATCGTCCTTGACGTCCAAAACGGAAAATGGTATTTTTCCGAAAATTCTCGAAAACAGTACGAGTTCTTCAAGACGCCCTTGGAAGAAATAGCCATCAGTGCGGTCAAACTTCGAGAAGATGAGGTTAAACACCTATCTCCAGAACAGACAAGAAAACTAAATAAACTCCTGGACAAAAACGAGACAAGTTTCCAACCAGGGGGAGGACCCACGCCGTTTATCGAACACCGTATCTACACGGGTGATCACTCCTCAATAGCAACGTCTCCCTACAGGATGAATCCAATAAAGAAACAGGATCGTCAGAAAGAAAGCGTCGATAGACGAAGAAGACGAAATTACTACAAACCTGGTGACAAAGTTTGGGTGACCATTCATCCCATAAGTCGGAACAACAGATGCAAGAAATTCATGCCAAAGAGGGAAGGTCCTTACCTCATTCTCACCTTGAGATCTCCAGTAACGTATGAGATTGCCGATCCGGCCAACCCAGACCAAGTCCTTGGAACTTATCACATTTCTGCCCTAAAGGACTATCATGAACCTGGAGTAGAAAGAGACACTGGACCAGTGGCTCCACTTAAAAAAAGACGACGTCCGAAGAAATTACCCCCTGGTTCCAAGCAGAGACATCAACGGAACCAGAGGGGGAGTCTGTAACACACTAATTTCAAAACGAGACTGTAGATTGCGCCACATGATGGAAAAAATCCTCACAGTTAGGGTGTGGCTTTGTCATCTAGTATTTTTGACAGAGAGAGCTGGGATTTCGTGGAGTAAGGTCTCCTCTGTTACTGTCCAACCCTGGACTATGTTTAAGTTTACTTGTGATAAACTTTTTTTTTATTCTAAATGCTACTGTTAATAATTTTAATTCCGTCCTTGTAACTGTGAGGTCTTATGTCATTAAAAATATAGTAATTTACCCCGAGATGCTGTTGATTTCTTTTACGTTAAAGCAGTTATGGCATAAGAATGTCGGTTACAACCTGTTTATGAAGAAAACGAGAAATTTGAGCTACTTTGAACTTGATACGATTGTGGGTCCAACAAAGGGTGGTTAGACTACCTCCGAAACCGCTAACATTCTTATTTTATTATGCAAATATAATGCATTTTGTGCAGAAACAAGAGAAATACAACAAAACACATTGCAATTCATTACAAAAGAATATTCATTCAATCTATTAGATGGATCGTAAAAGGAAATGGTTTTAAAAACTATCGACCAAAAAAAAAAAAAAGAAACAAGTGCTGCAAAGCAAAAGAAAACCTCTTTTGAAGGTTACAGAACGTCGAAAGTGGAGATTTGAAGAATAGTAGAAGGCAGTTGATTATTATGGAGCCAAGAGGTTGTGACATTGGGCTATTCGCGGTTTCTCTTCACTAACCTTGGGGACTTTTAATTGAGATTGATTGTTTTGCTAAACAACATTTGCCCAACCAAATATGAAACGTAAATAGGTAAAGTAATTTTGTAAAGCAGTTAAAAATGAAGTGATGTGGGTGAGTGAGGAAATATATAAACTCCGACTGAAAGTAGCGAGAGAGGCTGAAAGAGAGACGCTGAAAGAAAGAGACTGAAAGAGAGAGGCTAACGGAGAAATGAAGCTGAAGCTATAAATAAGCTGATTGAATTAAAGGGTTAGATTAAAGATTGATAAGAGACGCCACTTTGCTGTTGTTCTCAACAGTTGATCCAGAATCTGAGTTGTAGTCGAGGAAGGATTAGTGGTAAGAGTTGGTTAGATTACTATTGGTGGGTTAATTTGAGGCTAATAGAAATATTACCTGGGAGAGCATAGTGAGTAGTTGTCATAGTAAATATATGTTAATAAATTGTTTAAAGATTGTTCTGGTGACCTTTTGATTATTTGTGTCGTAGTGTTTAATAATTGAATCTAGTGATGGCACAAGATGAAGCCCGGGTTGAGCGAGCGTCACACTGGCACCCATCCGTTCTCACCCCCAGAGAAAGAGTCTCACTTCGAGTAGTAATTTTTCCAATTAGATATTTCAATGGAAATGGTGATGTAGTTGAATTTCTACAGAGCGTAAAGGACAATATAGCCTTTTATAATATCCCGGCAGAACTGCATTGCTCATATTTACGAATCATTTAAGAGGGAACACGCGATTAGTATGATGTGATGGGTGCTGAGATCTTTCAGAGTCAGCTACGAGCTGTGAAAAGGAAGTCTGGGAGATTGCAGAATCGGATCCGAAATTTTTTAAATAGCAAATATCATCAATATTTAATCAAAATTTTCCTTTACCCTCTAGCAGTTATGATGTAAACTTCAGTCGCTCTGTTAGAAGGGATTCGAATGTCCATCGTCATGAAAAGCTGTCTAATCAACTTGGTCGAGGGATTCGAATGCAGCAAAGATCTGACCGCAGGATAGAAGGTTACAATTCAACTGCAGGAACATCGCTAATATATGTGCCACCTCACCGCAAGATGAGAGCCTTTACTCCGGC
The DNA here is from genome assembly GCA_019974015.1 of Nephila pilipes. Lineage (NCBI taxonomy): Eukaryota > Metazoa > Arthropoda > Arachnida > Araneae > Nephilidae > Nephila > Nephila pilipes. The sequence continues at coordinate 16,931 of BMAW01078689.1, read as the reverse complement.
AAAGCCAGCGGATAAAAAAGTCCGTACGCAAGAGTCCGTACGCCGGAGTCCGTACGCAAGAGTCGTCCATAAGAGACCAGCCATAGAGGATAGAAGCCCGACCGCAACAGCTACCAGTAAGAAATAGACCAGGAGATCCCACTACCAAGCCACAAGAGTCATCAAGGATCCAATCTAGAGTCACGCCTATCCACTGAAAGGGATCTACAGCAAGATTCCAGATGTCAGCCGATCTCCCAATCTAGAAGGTGGTTCTTCAACAAGATTCTCTTCCGCAGCGGAAAGCGAGACTAAAATATCAGATTGTATTATTCTTTGTTATTCCATTTGATTTGACGACATGATATTTTTGGGAGAGCAAGTCTTTGATTTTTACGGCTTCAGTTTCAATACGGTAAACAGCTTTGGCTCTTACAACACTAAGTCCTGAGAACTTTAATGGAAAGTTTAAATTTTTTTAAAATTGTAAATCACCAAGTTGGTGATCCGGATGGAAAGTATTTTTTACTATACAGATTGGAACTTTTAAATTGTAAACATTTGTTAAAGTATAACACTTGTTTTATGCATTTACTTGTTTTTTAAGAGTAGCTGTCTTGTTATTTTGCATGAATTATGAATAATCATTTCATAACTGTATTTATGTTATACATCTGGTCACATCGTGGCGTAATTAGCGATCGCGACTAATATTAACACTTAGTGCTGCGTTAAGTTCGCATTTTGCATTGTTCTGTCTCTTGACCAGATCGCGTCATTCGTCAAATTCTTGAATGTTATGGATAAGATTAGATGTAATCTATGAATGATAATGTTTACTAATATTTTTGAACACAATTATGCACACTGCAATCCATTTCAAGATACCAGACCCTAACCTACAGCGTGTAAAGGAGCCGAACAAGCAATTCTCCGGCTGAAGAGGAATAAGAAGTTCAAGAAGAGTCTTTATTAATAAAATATATTTTGTTAGCATTATTTTTTTTGTAATCTCTCCTTGGGTGGCGCCTTAGACTAGACGTTTACGAACAGTAGAGTGACTTCAGAAAGCTTCAAATTTTCAGCTTATTTGCAAGGGGAAATAATATATAAATTTAGATTCAAATTATTGATTAGCTTTAGAGTTCGGAACTTAACCAAGTTTATGATAACGTCCAATTAAGTAGGTATTTGGAATTTAAATGTAATTTCACGCTGGGTTTTTGTACCCAACGATAAATCACTTTTCATTTCTGAGGAGGGGTTGTGACATTGGGCTATTGGCGGTTTCTCTTCACTAACCTTGGGGACTTTTAATTCAGATTGATTGCTTTTGCTACACAACCTTTGCCCAACCAAAAATAAAAAGGGGAATAGGTAAAGTATTTATGTAAAGCAGTTAGAAATGAAGTGAAGTGTGTGAGTTAGGAAATATATAAACTCCGACTGAAAGTAGCGAGAGAGGCTGAAAGAGAGAGGCTGTAGGAAAAGTGAAGCTGAAGCTATAAATAAGCTAATTGAATTAAAGGGTTAGATTAAAGATTGCTATAAGACGTCACTTTGCTGTTGTTCTCAACAGTTGATCCAGAGTCTGGGTTGCAGTCGAGAAAGGATTAGTGGTAAGAGTATGTTAGATTACTATTGGTAGGTTGAATTGAGATTAATAGAAATATTACCCAGGAAAGCATAATGAGTTGTTGTCATAGAAAATATATGTTAATAAATTAAGTATAGATTGTTCTAGTGTCTCTTTGATTATTTGTGTCGTAGAGTTTAATAATTGAATCTAGTTATGTCACAAGATGAAGCCCGGGTCGGGAGGGCGCCACAAGTTAATCAACAGTGTTAAGTGGAGCACCGGCAGCACAAAGCTATAGATCCAGTATGCCACATGACAATTGTTCGATACAGTGAAGACAAAGTTGCAGTTTGTGGAAAACATTTCTTATATGCTCTTGGGTTCCTATGCTCAATTGGAAACATCTGTAAAAGCGGAGCTAGCATCCCCAAAGTTGCTGACCATATAGTTACATCCATTTTTGGCCGTAAATTTCCTGGTAACCATGGATGTTTCCATCAGAACAACGCATTTTGCCATTGGTCTAGATTTGTGTCATTTAGATAGGAATTGTCTCAGTATTAAATTTCAGCAGTTTGAATGGGCTCTTTAGTCATCTGATCCCAATTTTATTAGGGATTTGTGGAAATATGGTAAATATCCTATTAAGAGATCTGAAACACCACCTTCTAATCTGAGACAATTTAGAGATCCTATTTTATTTTTATGGGCTAATATATTATTCTACAAAGGTTTCTAGGAAAATGTAGAGTCCGTGTATAGAAGAATGTTAGTTTTCAACAAACGCAGAGGATTTTCTGCACATTATCCCGTTCACTACCAGAGTATCATATTTGATACTTTCGCGGTGGCTCTTCTGTGCCCAGCGTATCACAATAGATACACTCCGGAATGCCTTCTGCAGACCAGCATATATATAATTAGTTATACGCTTAAAGAGAACGTTTTATTTGATTTTTTTATGTTACTAAATGGTGTTACACTACCACGAAATATATATAGATAGATTATTTGAAATGTTGATATTGATTATATGAGCTTGGATTTCATTTCTGGGTATCAGGAGGAGGGTAGGGAAGGAGTTACTGTTAAAAGCACATATAGCGGCGTGGTTCTTTAAATGTAATGACAAGATTGAAAGCGTGCACTTTCTTTCAGTTTACTTTTTTTCTTTCTTCTTGCTTCTTAGAAGTTCGAAGAATAATTTATGGCCCTTTATGGGGGTTAGGGCTTTAGGTAGCAAATGCTCTCAGCTGTTCTCTTCATTCATTTGGTTTTTATTTGTAGCAACAATCATGAGGAAAAGAATGTATTTATTTGATACTGATATTTCCTAAATAATGAATGAATCCGACAGTAATGTTAGCGAACATAATCCAAATCTGTACATAGACATTAAAGTAAAAAAAAAAGGACTAAGATGTGGCCTTTTTTCAAAATCTTGCGTGAAGCGTCAGAATATGTGTGTAAGACATATGACGTTGGAGTGTGCATTGATTTTTTTTATAAATATACCATACAGCAAAATAAGATTTATCTTATATATATATATATATATATATATATATATATTCCATGTAATGGTACATCATTACACTATGACATTTATGTAACATTGTAAATATATTTGTATTTTCTTAAAAGTATGATTTTTATTTAATTTTATGTATAAAACATTCAATTTTTAATTAAACCATTTTTTTCTTTTGTATACATTAAGTTTGATGCATTTTAAATAAGATATGTAAATACCAAAATATTTTAATGAATAGCTGATTTTTGAGGAATTTTTTTTTACGAATTAGGCTTAGTATCTAAAATCGTCTGGGCACAGAGTGACATTTTGCGGTAAGAAGCCGCGGGCCCATAGCAGCACTTCTTTTTTCTCCCTCCGGTAGCGAAAGGGTTATTAGAGTTGAGCCGTCAGGTGCTCTTAATATTTAACCCACTAAATATAAAGTTTTGCATAACTTTATTACAATAATTATAACGAGCACTACATTTTCATAGATATTCATAAGCTAATTGAATAATATTGAGCAATAAGTATTACTGAGTATAAATTCTAGTCATAAAATATCGATAAGCTTAAATTTAATGTAATCACAATCTATTCATAACATTGAAGTAAAGATATTATTACAGTTTTATAAAAGTTTAGATAAATGCACATAGTTTATAAAAGTTTAGAGAAGTGTTTTCAGGTCTTCCTGAGTTTTGTTCTACTGAAATGGATCATCTACCTGTTTAGGATTATCGATAAATGTTCCATTTTTGAAAAAAAAAAAATATTATTAGCATGTTGTGACATAGGGCTATTCGCGGTTTCTCTTCACTAACCTTGGAGACTTTTAATTGAAATTGATTGCTTTTGCTAAACAACCTTTGCCCAACCAAAAATGAAAACTGATTATGTAAAGCAGGTATAAATGAAGTGAAGTGGGTGAGTTAGGAAATATATAAACTCCGACTGAAAGTAGCGGAAAAGAGAGGCTGTAGGAGAAGTGAAGCTATATATAAGCAGAAGGAGAAGTAGAAAGAGAGGTTGAATTAAAGGGTTCGATTAAAAATTGTTGCAAAACGTTCTTTTACTACTGTTTTCAACAGTTGATCAAGAGTCTGAGTTGCAGTCGTGGCAGGATTACTATTGGTGGGTTGAATTGAGGTTAGTAGAAATATTCCTCGGGAGAGCATAGTGAGTTGTTGTCATAGTAAATATATATTAATAAATTCCAGGGTCTCTTTAATTATTGTGTCGTAGTGTTTAATAATTGAATCTAGTGATGGCACAAGATTAAGCCCGGGTCGGGCGGACGTCACAATGGTATGTATATATATTTGAAAAAAAATATTATTAACCTGTTATATATATATATATCACAAAAGAAATAATAGAAGGATTTTAACAAAAATAACTGATAACACATATATACGAGTTCATCATATATTTCATGTTTCTCTTAAGTAGAATTTTATACATAATTATCGAAATTTTTTTAAACGAAAGAAAATTGCCTACTATTAAATTTATAAAACTATTGATAGTCTGAAATCATTATAGTAATGCGAAAGGATTAATTAAATTTTGTTTTTAGATTTATTTTAGTAGTAAATTATGAAATATTGCATAAATATCAAAAGTAAGTGGAAATAACATATTAAAGCAATTTTATTGAAATTTTTTGCCCTACCTTTGATTTTAAAATTGCCCGAGCTACTATTATTTCTTATTTTTTGTATCACTAAGGTTTGATTCTCCGGAAGATAAACAATTAATTATATTAAATTTTATAATATTTTAGAAGCAAATGGTTGTATGTCTAATTTTCGAAGATTGGATGCCTTATGAAAGAGTGCATTATTGTAGAAAAATAGCTTATTTTTCAAAATTTGTATCATGGAAAATAATTAATTTTGAATAGGAAATATTTTAAATTATTTTTCTTTTATTTGTAGCATCTAAATTAATTCAAGTTTAGAAAGACAAAACATTTTAAATATTTCTTTTATACCTGTAAACAAATTTTGATGTCTTATTAATTCTGGATTAAATAATAATTTAACTGAATCAAATACTTTAATTCAAATGTCATAAAAAACTATCTGCCCATTCAAGACAGATATGCTTTCAATTGTTATAATTAACATTTTTACATGGTAATATTTTAACTTTATTCTCTAATTCTACGTTTAAAATAAAACTGAGAAGATTCATTTTTACTTATTGAATATTAAAGTTAATTTCATATAAGACTCGTAATTTCAAATGCAAATTATCATTGTAATTGACAGCATATTACGAGTACAAAAGTCCTTTTCAAAAATATGTCAAGACAAATATCAATATATTCTACAAAAGTAATGAAGTAAATAATCAAATCAAAAAGTAAATAATCAAAAGAAGCAAGTAATCAAATCACTCACATCTCTTACGAAAAGTTCCACAACCATAAAATAAGAAATTTCTTAGTATTTGTTTATTTTTCTTTCTGTGTACACTTTTTAACATCTTCAGTATAATGAATAGAAATCGTGTTTTGAACAATAAAGCTGTTGTCAAAGATTATGTTTGAATTCAAAGCCAAACAGATTATTTTGTTTATGACATTCATTCGAATGGCGTAATATTGGTATATTTTTTTTTTTTTTTTATTTTCGAGATTAGCTTATAAAGAATGGCGTAAACACCATGAAATGTTCTGAATAAACAGAATAAAACATTAGATGAAACTTATTTTAGAAAATAGTTGTCATGATAGCACATTTATGTACAATGAAAAATGATATACACACAAAAAAAGTTCCTTTTCTCAAAAAAAAAAGTTCGACACTATGTAATTGTGCTTTAAGATTGCACAAAACCTTTTCTATCCATTTTTGTTATCTACACGTAAGTGTTCATTCTAAAGAACCATAATTTGAGGTTGTTAAATTACACACATTTCCTACCCATATATTACGCAACAAACTATTTTTTTTAAATATTGGTATACATGTATTGTCTTTTTGAAAGCAAGTAATGTTTTGGATACGAATGAAAATATATTTCAAATAAACCCAATTCTATGCAAAATTAGAAAAAACAATTGAAATAAAATATTTTTTAGTATTTCAGAAATGTTGAAATTATTGTCATAATATGTAGTTAACCGCTGAAAATGGCAGTCTTCATAAAATAAATTAAAATTTATTTGTAGGGCAAGGTATTTTTAAAAATTCGTTTGAAGATTTAAGTCATAAGAAATAAAAACAAAATTCTAACTACATAAATAATCTCTTTCCTTCAAACTTTCCTTTTAAACTTTCATTGTCTATAACGTAAACAAAGCAACCTATTCTTGTTATATTAATTTCATTAACATACACTAACTTTCAAAACTATTAAGCGTATTAATTTAACAAAAAAAAAATGTCTTCTAAATTTTTCCCTTTAATTATATCGATATAAAATACTTTAAAGTAAATGTTATTTTTTGTATTAAATTTAATATATATTTATATCAATCTTTCGTTGCAATATAATGTATGTAATAAAAATAAAATAATAAAAATGCAAATATATTAATGTAAATTTTATTTTGCAGAAGATTCTAAGTTTGAAATTTTACTAATTCAACATATCTTATCAATATTTTTTTAAAAATATAATTTAATTTTTTTTTTCAAAAAAGAGGAATATAAAAAAAATATTTCAATTATTTTTACCATTTTAATTGAAAGAAAAATAGCGTAAAATTAGAAATAAAATACTAATTATAAAATAAAAACACGTAAAATTCAAAATAAAATACTAATTATAAATTAAAAACATTATTATTAATATGTATTAATCGTTTCTTAAAAAATAACCAATTATAAGGACAGGACCAGCTATCAAATCTATTGGAGTTCTAATACTCCGGTGATTTATATAAATTTATACATATTTAACAGTATTTCCAAATGAGTTTCTTCGGAATGTCAAACAATTTTAAATGAAAAAAAAGTTCTGCAGTTATACTTAACACACTATATCTTCACCAACTACAGCCCTAATTACTTTAATGTTACTTAATGTGTTAAAAAGATGAGATAATAAATTATGGGTTAAAGTGAGATGATAGCAAGATAAAAGCATGAAAAAGTACTATTTTTCCACGTACATTTTTTTTTTCAATTCAGCCATTTTCATGATTGATTTAGTATTTGTATGTTTATTAATATCTCATTATAAGTCAAAAAAGAGATATTGATAATGAAACTCTTAACTTTAACTCATGGTCAAGTGCAAGGATTATGATTGACCTGGATCTCCAAAATCATAACTTCCATGTACATTTATTAATAGTTTCTACATATATTTATTACTGGCATAATTCATACACATGTTGGCTATATGTTCATGTTCATATAGAAAACTCAATATTTATTTATACATATAATACATTTCCAGCAGAATTTGAACTGTGTTACACAAATAGCGACACATACAGTTAGATATAAATATATAAAAAAAATTTGCTTATTTATTTTTCATTCATTTTTTATGACATTAGGTTAGCTTCCTTGTCTATATTTGAAGATTCTGTCTCTCATTAAAACAAATCAATATTAATATTTGAAAAACATAAATTATATATATATGTATATATATATATATATATATATATTTAATTTATAATATAATAGAAC
>BMAW01078687.1:0-17285 GCA_019974015.1 Nephila pilipes | reverse complement strand
TACGATTAATCTCGAACGTTAAGGGTTAAATCTCTATAAAATTTCTTCTTTCAAAGGAAAACCTTAGAATTTTTTTTTACATTTCATTTTTTTTTTTTTTGAATCCTGACTAGAATCTTTATCTCATACAAAGTTATAATTATAAAAAGTTAAAAACCGAACGAATTGGACGACTAATTTCTGTTTCTCCGATACACTTCTGGCGTGTCACTCAGTTCAGGAATTCATCACTTCAAAGCACGAAAACAAAATTCTTTCTAATCTATCGTATGAAGTGGACCATGATCTTGGCGAGACAGTTACGTGTATTCAAAAAGTGAAACTTGTTTATGCCCTTGGAGAGATAATGTATACTTACAACGTTATGTTTACAGATAAAAAAAAAACAACCTTGATTATGGAATTTTTTCTTTACTTCTTTTTTAAAATTTTGCTGAGTACAACTAACTTTTTGTCGAGCAGTAAGTAGCATTTAAAATTTATCACTAGTGTCTTATGTTGCATTTCTTATTCAACAATTTATCAATACACAGCTGATGATTATTTCCTTTTTCATACAAAAAAAAAACATGTCCTTGATTACTTGAGAAATAGAAGGGGGAAAGCCGTGACGCTAAAAAACTTTAATTTTGTAAAATTTAAAAATGCTGCAATGATTCAATATCGGACTCGATCTGTAGTTATAATCGAAAAGAGTTTGAATATAACAGAATTTTATCAGTCATTTGTACCGGATATCAGCCAATAAAAATTAATTGTTCTCCAAATGTTTTCGATTCCTCGTTAACATTCATGAAAACTAACAATATGCAAATCCTTAAAATATTAAAGGAATTAAATATTCGAGTGAGAAGATATTTATAGCATAAGAGCCAAATTTGTCCATTCTGTGTGTGGCAACGTTCATCTGTGATCTAGACACTTGAAATAAATGGAGGAAAAGGTAAAAAATTGGTTGAGAAGATGAAGAGTCAAAATAGAGAAGGATCATTTGGGTATCTAGGGGGTGCGTCACCCGTGTTTACCAAAGACATTAAACCCGATGAGAAATAAAAAGATCACTAGGATTCCTCGGGTTCGTAATCATCGTACTTACTCAGAGAAGGTGACCCCCGAGGGAGAATTAAATACTCGAAACATCACTAATGTATAATTACAAAGGTAATTTACATATAGTTTTACGATTTTTTACATTTTTTGCGTGGCAACACAAAAAATTGATGATATGGATTTTTAGTTTAGTTGTTATTAACATCGCACTTGTAGCAACACAAGGGCTTTTATCGACGGACTTCGAAATTTTGAGCCTTGGTCAAGTGACGAGGACGACACCTGAGCTGGAACCCCCTCTCAGAACTTCCACACTACGCCAAGGGAGGACTTTGGACACCAAAAGATTTAACGTGCATCAGATTGATGATATGGAGCCAGAATGTTTGGATAAGTTTTGCATGTTTTTTTGAGATTTGACTTTGAAGTGATGTTTATATATCATATTTCAGCGGATCCAGCAATATTCGCTATTGCTAAATTTGAATATATATATATCGTCAGAAAGATTCAGATAATTACATGATTATTGTAAGCAATTAGATTTATTATAAGAACAGAGCAACATCACTTGACTGAATCTTGCCCATAACTGATGTGGGACTCAGTCTTTATACTCTCACAGAATATTCGAGAAACACCCAATTTAAATTTTAAAGGTAAAGGTCTAGAACCAACAATACAAACAACATTTTAAAATTAAACATCCAGTTTTTGAATGAAAATACCATGGCTGGGATTCGAACTCCTCACGAACGAATTACAGTTCAAAGCTCTGCGAACTGAGCCATGGAGATAGCCGGCTTTCCTGGTTTTAGCGCAATATGAATTAAATAAATAGAACGGAAGTTCGATATCAATTCATTTATTCAGTACAAATGACATGAATAGTGTGTTACAATTCTTTTTTTGTTTCATTGTTTCTTTCCACCTTCATTTCTAACTTAGTAAATTATTTGGTTTGCGCATGGGAATCCAGTTTTGTCGTATTTCAATAAATTTTCCTATTCAGTGTTCTCGGAACGAAATGCTTTTTTTTATTTTATTTTAACGAAAATAAAATTAATTACTATTACAAGACAAAATCACAAAGATAATAAGGAATTTTAATGGCATTATTTGCCTTTTTTTCTCATTCTTAGTGCCATACTGAAAATGTTTTTATTCAGTCAATAAAAATTACAAGAATATCGAATTAATATATTTTAATCAATATGATTATTGTATGACCTCATTATATTTGAAAAATTATTTGTTACGTTTCGCATAAAAAACAAACTGCAAAATTTTCAGCGAAGCCGGTACTAATATGAACAAATTGTGAAAATTTTTCAGCAAAACCGATGGAGTAGTTTTGGATCTATATGGCACACACACACATATGAACATTGCCTTTTATTTATACATAGCTCGCGCTTTCAAATCTATTCAAATTAATTATCCCGAAGTTTGGGAAATAAAATAAATTTAATCGCTCGCGTTTTGAACATTGTTATTGGAGGTTTATACTAAGTTCTTCATATATGCTGACTGCATGAGTGTTTTGGAAACAATGGAAAATGTTTTGATGATCAGAATATTTCTGTGGTGACTGATACTGTAGATATCATTTGCCACCTGTACAGCAGAGATTATAACATCTCGATGGTTTTCCATTCATCTGTTTAAAACTTGTCTGATTTGATGTTTGAGTTTCTCTGCAAAATTAGGTTTTCTTTTTACAGAAAAATTCAAATTTTAGCCCTGTCAGTCTTTGTATTTGCTTTTATAAGTTCTTTTATTTTATTTATGATTTGTCCTTCATGCGATTTTCTTAAAAAAAATTTTGTGATATTCCAAACTAGTGTTTGGCGCAGTTTACTCAGATTTGACTCTTGCGTCATAAATACACAATCACTCACTTATGCTAACTATTTGTACGCTTGTACATTCGAAATGTGAAAATATCCAATTTTCAGTTAATGCTGCAAAAACAACAGCGCTACATATAGGAATTAATTCAAACAACATGTAAAGACTCTTCGAACTATTAAGAACAAACCGAAGTTTTTAGCCAAATATCGGTGGCGTAGTTTTTGAGTCTTTTGAGCCCATTCATACGAACATTGACTTTTTAATCATATAGATTTTCCGCAAAAACGTTTAAAAGACCAAACATGAGAGTGTTTTGTTTTTTTCACTGGTGACATTTTAACTGGAAATATTAATTGCATTTAATTTTAACGATGTATCCAGTCTCCATCATACGAAAACAATCGCTACGACTTGCCAGTAGCATTTTCATCAACTAATTACAAAGTAAATGAAATAAATTATTTTGTTCTACTGCATTCGTCACCGATGGCAACAAATCCATCAAGAAATGGTCACCTGCTTCTACCATTGAGATTGCGAGTGTCGATTTTAGTCCGATTTCTTAAATCTCATCTATAAAAATCATCTGTATGAAATTATAATATGTATGTTCTATAACACAATATTTTTATGTATACAAACATTCATTTCCTTTTAATAAATTTAAATATTTTAGCAATTTTACTACGCAAAATAATGCTAAAATAACACCTCGGTTCGGGTCAGGTGAACAAGCCAATAACCTTAAAAATAACACTTGCCCAGGCAGTTTCTAACGCTTGCCAAGCAATCGATGCGTATTTGGCACGCGTATGAAAATTTTTTGAATTTTTCTTTCCCATTACTCCAATTTTTGTTTTATTTGCGTTTCGTTTTATGGTATTCTTGGCTTCCTCCTGCAAGGTATTCCTTCTGCTCCCTGAGGTCATTTTTCCAGAACTGATTTGCTGAAACCCATATCGTAGCTCTGAAGCAACACGCAACGAATGCAATCGAACGAAAATATTCGTTTTCGAATAAAAATTTTCGAAACTTAATTACATCACTCAGATCTTCCTCTACAAAGAAAAAAAGTCAGAGATACACATTTTTTTTTCGCATTAGACATCAGGTGCCGATTTCACTCATCTAGAGTAAGTAACTAATCTGATTCTTGAAATTAGATGAGAAAGTATCGTATCACAAAGGGAATGAATAATATCAAAGGAAATGAGTTATATTCATTTCCTTTGACACATTGTAGGAAACTAATCGTGCTATTTTAGTATATTTTGAGTGGCCATATCATAGGTCGATTTGGGAGTATTCGATAGCTCTCTCAAACTCACGACGGGTACAATTTAGTATTGGATTAACAAGTAATGATCTATTTTTTAAAGCAATAACCTTTTCTTTCAAGATATATTCATCATTAAAATATATCTTCAACATTTCTGATGATATATATTTAATTTAGTATTTTATCGTTTGCTTGAATTTTAATACCTCAATTGTTGGATTATTAAAAGTTTTCTGTTAGCTTTAAAAATATGGTAATACCATTTTGGCCGTAAATAAGAACCCTGTCTCGAAAAATTAACATAAAATTTCTAAATTATTTACATGGATATCACTTTATTGTTTAAACCATCGCCATCTTATTATTGAAATAAAACATACAAGCTCTTCTCTCTTCCGAAACACCAAAACAAGACCAACTTAAAACAACAAAATGAACGGGGAAAAAACTATTATACGATAAAAATAAAATTATTAAATTTGATATTAAACTTGCAACAAACTATAAAACACATTAAAGTAAAACGTTTGTTTTTCAGACATTAAAATTAAAGCGAATGATGAATTAGTAAATTAAATATATCTTAAACAAAGGTGGCCAAATCATTTCCTGGTATCACCCAAAATGTTCCTCGAACCAATTGCGAATGATTGTGCCCTGGTGACACGGCGCATTCTGATCCTGGTAAATTCCATCGTTGTTCGGGTACATGAAGACTACAAATGGCTGCAAATGGTCTCCAAATAGCTGAACACAGCCACTACCAGTCACTTCAGTTTGATCACAAGACCCAGTCTATGTCAACTAAAAGCACCCCACTCAATTAAGAAGCCACATTGGAAATTGCAAATTTAAAATTTATATTGTTCACTGACTAACTTGAGATAGATGAGTAAGTGAGTGATAGTTAGGCTTTGTAGCACAAGGGCCGAATATATATGGCTAAGCTGCGCTAAGCATTTCTTTAAAATGTAATCTAGTCAGAAAAAGGTAAGCATTATTTGACAAGAATTAAGGCCGTAAATAAAGAAATATCGATAAGGAATCGTCGATGACACCCTGGATTCCTCATTGTACATCGGAAGTCGATCAACAATCAAAACACTCATGTTTATCAAACCCAATAAATCCCATGATAGAGTCGGAAACCTAGAAACCATAATTCCCACGCTTACTTGCGAGTGTTCCAATAATGATCCATAGGTTTCTCCTACAAAAAGTAAGCCCTTGAGTTATTGACGGTAGATTTCGTAACTTTGAATTGCAATCATACTGCGAAGTCAACAGTCGGACTAGTACCCCATTCTCCTAAATTCCACCCCGCATCCCCTCGACAGGTTCGATTTTAAGACCCAATTCCATTTAACGTGCAAAAGCCTCCGTTATTTTCCGTGAAAAATCGTTTGTGGAATTAGAACAAAATCTACGGCCATAAGGTTAGTGCCCATAACCGTAGGGCTTGCAGCCATTGTGGACTTTCCGCATTTGAAGATTAGAAAGTATTAATTGTAATAAGGCGTCAGAAATATTAACCCCAGTTAAATTTTCATATGAACAAAATCAATATATAGTTATATGCTTACCTTTAACCGTTAATGCTGATATTTTTTCCTACAAAAAATGGCCATGTAACCAGAATGAGTTTCACGGATCACATAATTTTATTTTTTGAGCACAGAGGTACATATGAGAATGGATCAAAAAGTACCCTGTGCTTGACGACAGATGGCATTGCCAATGGAAGTTAGTGATACCACTGTGTTCTGCCCTCTGTTAAACAGCGACTAAATAAATTTGACTTTGAGTCACAGGTTAAATCTGATTCGTGCCGTGACAAGTTATCGTCGTCATTGAGCCGCCGTTGTCATTATCTATTAGACCAGGATACATCATTATACAGGAGAAAAGAAAGCAACAATCAAATAGGTTACTTTTGGTGTATCTTCTAGAAAAAAATTCGAAAGTGGCTGGGAAAGTGATGGAGATGATTGTTTGTGATGCGAAGGGTGTCATGCTTAATGGACTTCTTAGAAAAAGAAAAGAAAAGAAAAAAAAAAAAAAAACCCGTCATCGGATAGTACTAAAGTAATTTATCTCATTCCCAACAGGAGTACTTCTTTAACAGATCTCATATGCATTTAATTACCCTGAAAATATCTTAATACAGTTACATGAACGTAAAGGATATCAATCGAAATAGATGCGTGCGAAGCTTAAAAAGAAAATTGTACTAACTTTTGAACGTTTATAAACGTTTTAAAAAGATGCTTTATTATTATTAATGGTTTACATGAACTATCGAGAGCATGCCTAATTTGGTGATGTTTATGATAAACAACGCGATGCATGACTTACAATAAATATAGAAAGCTTCCAAAACCACCAACTTGCACCCAGTAAGTTATTTGTACTACCTTTTTTTTTTTACGTTAACTTGCTTATTTTGATTTTCTACTTCCTGACTTACCAAAAAAAAAAAAAAAAAACCCGATTTACTCAATTCTACACGAGCATTGTAGTGAAACAAAAGCCAGTCGTAATTCTTTTTCTAAGATAAAAATCAAAGAGGAAAACCACACCACGTCGGTCATCAAGAATTCTTGACGATGAGACTTTTGTTCCATCGTCCTTCACAGAGGACCGCAGGGGCCCATTTGTGAGGCACGGGGGAAATGTTGCGAGGGCCGTTGGGGTGGCTAGCAGAGGTTAATACCGGGAGAAGTCGTGAATAATGGAAATCTCTGCGTGGTGGACTGAAGAAATGAAAAAAAAATGGGGTTTTTTTTGATATTTCCTCCGTTTTTTTCCCCTTTCGTTAATCATGAGCAAACAAATGGTACAGTTAGATTGCGTCAAGTCAGAAGAAACACTAGTTACAGGTTACGATTTAGTTTTGTTTCTTGAACACACACACATAATACACGTTTATTAGTTATCTTATTGATAGCTAAATAAAAATTTACCTGTAAACATGATAAGAGGTAAACGACTTTTATGGTACGGTATACTTATTTTATATATTACAGTATTGTTATACAATTTGACATTGATATTAAATAGTTTAAAGATTTAGAATTACTATTTAAATTCTAAAATATACGTTCGTTTCCGTTTCATATTAATTAATATTAATCATTTTTAATCGCAAATTTTCATTAAAAAAGTATTGCTCGTTGGAAACTTAGAACCAAATAAGAAATAAGTACATTCGATTCTTCTTATTAAGATAAGCCAATACACTGCCGGTTCAATAATTTCAAATTATTTTGCATCTTTTCTGACGGGTTCCCCCCCTTTCTCCCCTTCAACTAATTTTTAGGATTCCTAAACGATGTTATTTAATTTGAGAATCTCGTCATGTGAATAAATCGTTCATTGAATTTAATTAATATGGTCATATTCCACAAAAGTCTCAAGTTTTGGTTGGTTGATTAGAATTTCTGGCAATGTGAGTTCTCTTGGGACATAATATGCCAAACACAACAAGTTTTGTGTTTAGTATGTAGGTATAAGAAAATATTATTAAGAGAAAGAAATTACAAAATAATTGTTTCAGAATTTTAATAAATGGGCAATATGATTAAAATGTATAAGAAAATACAAAATAATTATTTGAAAATTTTAGCAAGAGTGAAATACAATTAAAATGCATTGATAAAAAGTATCACTCATGACGAAATTAAGTCAAGTGTTTGGGATTTGGAAAAAAAAAATTCGATTATGTTGTTCTGTGAGATGAAGATTGGGCAACCTGTAACGCTGTTTCCCTCTTCAATTCACCTTTTGGGATTTCTTCATGACGTTATTTGATTTGACCACCTTATCTCGTGAATACAACCATGATTTAACATATATTAACTTTCTGGAGTTATTTATAACATTGCCATATAAAGAGGGGGGAAAGGGGAAAGAGTGGACTTGGGATCTCGACAGATGTAATGTGCATCAGTCCCGTTAAACTGCGGGTGAAGATAGAAAGTTACCGAGATGTGGTAGTGCACATAACATTGGAGTTAGAAAGTTAAATAAATATCGTACAGCTGATATTCGGCTCGGGCCCAGTTTATAAGCAGTGTTCCTGATTCGGATCCAGTTTTGCGGTTTTTAATATAAAATTAACTTTCTTGTCGGTCGCGAGTTATTAATCCCTGCACATCCATTGTATGAAAATTTATTTTTAATTATTCTTACACAGAACAAACATGGTTTTGAGATTTCCTTGTTTTAACTGTTTATCGACTGATTACATAGCGAATTTCTGTGGGACAAATCCTAAGTAGTGATGCATGTATTGACACTATTTCATCATTTTTTTCTTATGTGTAAAAATTTCGAATTAAAACTCCTAAAATGACGAATTTCGTATGGATCTTACACTTTTCTCAAAATATTAAATCTGATAAAAAAAAAACTTACAAAACTTAATTCATTTCATTCCTAACGAATACATTTCGGATAAGTAGTTAAAGCGAAAGGGCCAAATCTGGCTAAGTTGCGCCAAACATATGTGTAAGGTTTTAAAACCCCGTTAAGATAAAATGATAGATAAAATACAATGTAAAATGTCAATGTTAAAGCCTTAAATAGTACATAAAAATCTAATTTTAGTTAAAAACTTAAGTAAGTTGCGTTTGAACGTCTAATTTGTTTGGGGCAAATAAGTTAACCCCAAATCAGATAAGTTGAAAACAGATTAATTAAAAAAGATGGAACGATGATGATACGCACTGGACATTCGATTAAAATGTGATGTACGGTTTATAGAATATGACAGAAAAGACATTTGGAAGCACTCTCACGAAACAAAGAACAAGAACAATTTAGAGGTATTTAAGACATTTAAACCATAAATTAATTCACAGCTCTCAAATGAAATAAGTGCAATGAATGAAGTGCCACATATATCATTCCCACGCGTATTATCTAAGGATAGCCATTAACAACCGTATTCTCGCCAAGCGGCATTTTAATTAAATTTCACCTTATCGACAGAACACGTCGATTGGTGTCTTTCGAAACTTATTTAATTCAATTAATTGGAAGCTCATTCCCTTCATGAAGTGAATTCTAAAACACTAATCGACAACTAGGTGAATTAAAACGTGAAGGGAACTGAAGTGATTGATTGTTTGTTCTCGTCGCACCTAGAAGTAAAAGAGAATTCCGAAGAAAATGTGTCGAATATTTTAGAAATTTTAATTACAGGGATATTTACAACTTTAAAAAGGTGTTATATCTTCCTTCTTGTACCATTTCTTTATGCGTCTCTATTCAAAGAGTTATGCATTTTTATTTAAAGTAATAAAGGTAACTGAAGATGATTTAGAATTATAGCAAATTTAAAAAAAAAAAAAAAAAAAAAATAGTATGTTTAAAAACATGGGGTATGTTTCGATATCAGCGATAGTAAGAAGAAATTGTTAATGTTTCTATAATTTTCAAACAGATTAATACCATTGAAGAAATTATTCGAGCACTTACAATAATATAAAAAAAACTTAAAAGAAAAATCTTAAATCTTTAAAATCCAGTTTGAATTTTAAATGACAACTGGTGCTTGATAATATTGCAGAAATATAAACGAAAAAGGAATACAGCAAAATAACACTTTTTCCGAAATATTAGGCAAGGATGAAAAATTAAAAGAAAGCATTCAATTATAAAACAATCATTGAAGTAGATATACCAGATAGGTTCAAAAAGTATCCATTGTTAGGAATGGAGTAGCGTCATGTAGAATTGTCCAGAGTCCGTCCCTCATTCGTTTTCTAAGAAGTCAATGAGTATGGCACCCTTCTAAGCTCCCCAAAATGTCGCCGAAGCTTTGGAGCATATCTACCAGGAACAACCCTTAGGTTTGACTGCTGCAAACCCAACACAAACTTGACACAAAATGACGACGACAATTTGACACACCAATCAAAACTTACATATGAAACAGTGTCACATTTGTAATAGCGTAACAGTGTCACATTTTAAATCGTGGCAGTACACAATGATAACATCGAATTTCTTTAAAAACGCCATTTATTGTCAAAAATAGGTACTTTCTTAGCACTCTCGTATAAACAAAATACATAAATATGTGCTTGCAACCAAACTTCGTGAAATATTTTTCTCTTAGGAAAAATCTAAAAATGAGATTTAAAAAAAAGTAACTTTTCATTTCCTTTAAAGAAAAGCGAGAAAGGGATAGAGAAAAACATTCTTTCCGAAATTCATCATTTAGAACAGCCATAATCCAGTAGTCAGTTTTCACCCTTGTGATTTGGAGTACATCAGAGAGGGTGACAGTAAATAAATAACAAATGGAACGTAAGGATTTATTTCGTCAGAAACATATTTATCCTCCGAAGGATACGGGATATCAAAAGTTCAACAGCTGGAGGAGAAAAACATTGTGAGGACTTTGAACATTGGAAGCTATTTTTCTTCAAAAAAAGAGAAGTCAATATCATTAGTGAGAAAAATTACTGAATACTTTTCAAAACAAAGTTATGAAAAAAAGAAAAATAGTTGCACTCTTTTGTATTGCAATGATGTAACGATGTTACAGGTGAGCAAGCCTATTTCCCTTTAATTGTACTTATTGGCATTTGTACGACATTGTTTGACTGAAGAGTCTCGATTCAAGGATTATGTAAATTTGCATGATTGTATAATTGAAGTGTAGTGAATATTATATATTGTTGAAAAAATAGGGTTGAAACAGAAGGCTGGAAGAATAGTAGACAGAAGGAAGATAGCAGATGAGTTAGCCAACAAGAAGTTGGAAGAACCAGTAACAGTAGATTGAGAAGGAGTGAGTGAAAATTTAGGTTTATGGTTAAAGAGACAGAAAATATGGTTGACAAGAAGAAAAAATAGAGAAATCTAAAATAGAGATCTAAAATAGAGAAATACGTTAGGGTATCTCGGAGGCCCATCACCCATGTTTAACTAAGACAGTAAATCCTATAGGGAAGAAAAATATCACTAAAATACCTCGTGGTCTTTGATGGCCGTGCTTACCTAAGGAAGGCAAGCCCCCATAGGAAGGAGATTGGAGTTAGAGTGATAATAAAGATTGAAAGATTGGAAGGTTAGAAGGCCAAAGCTAGACGTGTGCTTACACTGTTAAGGTGAAACAGATTAAATGACTCGCTTTCATTGCGTTTTGGTTTCTTTTTAAGGAAGAATATATTAAGTTAAGCACTTGTGAACTGTTTGATTATTTTTGACAGACTCTTGCTCGACTGAACTTTATCAACTAGTGATGGAACGGTTGGTTAGAAATACATCCAGTTTGTCACAGTCCTATTATAATAAAATCTGAGAAATTGCCGAAGTTTTTCATAATTGAATCATTACTAGAAAATTATTTTGCAGGATCGTTCCATTTAATTGTTAACAACAAATTTGTGATAATTATAATTGTATATTACAGTTACAAATCAATTAATTACATCTATTCAACCCTAATTAAACACAGTTTTGTTGATTACAGTAATTAATCTTACGAAAAACAAGTACACTAATTTAATTTTAATGTTAAATCGCTCGCGAACTGTCCAAGATGCAATAATTATAAACAAAATCAGTATCCAATTAAAATTGCATCCCTCTTTAGATAAGTATATAATACATAAATATTTTGTGAAGAATTTTTCACACTTTAAGGAAAAGAAAGCAGGTGTGACAAAAAAGTTTTCTTCGGTTGATCGATCGTTTATTAACGTCGCAATTAGAAGCAAAGCAAGAGCTATAGGCGATGAACTTCGTGATTTTGAACCTCGGTCAAGTGACAAGGACGATACTCGAGCTAGCACCTCCCACTCCAACCTTCCATATCATTCTAACGGGAGGACTTGGAACCTCGACAGATTTAACGAACACCAGCCCCGCTACACGGCGGGTCTTTAGTGGCAAAAAGCTCGAGTCCCTAACTCGACGAAACCAACGCAGGCCGCGATCCTTCCCACAAGGCAACCACGGCCATCAAAATTAAATTCGGAAATTTAACAATGTTTTGAATCTCTGTAGCTTAGATTTCCACGAAATAGACTTCTTAGGAAGCCATTTTCCAATTTCTGCTTCAAAAATAATTTTAGAACTTTTTTCGGGAATTGTTGAAATCAGTCAATGTATTATCTTGATTGACAGTTTATTTCTTTGGCCTTCTAAAATAAAACAGAACTTTAGGAAATATGGATCTTATTCCTTAAGTAAAATTTTTTTGATTTCTAAGAATATGCAATGTAACATAATCAACAACTGCAATAAATGACGAAACATTTGTCTTTGTCTATAAAGTACTTTGCGTATATATTGGAAAAGACAATTCATTCGAAGCCTCCTGATACGGATAAAGTAGTTGAGTACACGATCACGACTTATAATGGTGTACGTCAAATGAATCTAGAACTTTATTCAGAGTTAATGAAATTGTGATGAATTTTAGCAGCAAGACTAGGTATGGGGGAAAACTAATTTGTTTACTCCACTCTGGCTTTCTTTTTTAGTAAGTTTTTTCTTCAAGTTTACAAAAAAAAAAAAAAGGTTAATAAGATTTAATATCTATTTCTGATGAAACTGATAGAGAACATAGTATTATGTTTATATTTTATTCAGTTTTTTGTTCCCTTAAGGGCTATTTGATTACATATTCGAGCGCTGCTGAATTAAAAAATTATTCAAAAGAGATAAATTTGAAGAAAACAAGCTAATTAGGGCATTAATTGATAGGTTTTATTGATGAAAGGGCCCTATATGGTCAAACACTCGTGAAGGGTAATACAGATGTCAAGAGTAAGGCTGCATGTACCCAATGGAAAAGTTTGAGATTTAATTCTTTTCATTCGGGAAGAAGTTTCAATGGATTCTCACGTGCATTTAAATAACTTACGGCTGCTTTGCATCGATGTTTGACATGAGAACCTCGCTTTGAGAAAGAACCATGTCTTATGTAATTCATTTATTCTGCACAAGAGGAAATATGATGAATTAGGCAGGGAGATAGAAGATTGAAAAATTAGAGAGTTCACAAGAACACTATATTGGTTCGAAAACTGCGAAGTGATATACTAAGCATTTATACTTGACTCGGATCTAATTATTTCAAGTGAACAGAGTTATTAAGATAAGTAGCATTCTCTCTTCATCATAATATTTGGTAAAAGACGCGACTCGTTAACCACCCTGCATTATTAGTATATTTTGATAATACTTATTCAAAACTCGAATAAAGTAATTAAAGACTTTTTGTTGATTATTTTTGAGCAACCGTATCTCTTAATCACAATGATGGCAATTCGTCACATAGTAAAGTAAAAAACTTTTCATTCCAATAATTTATAAAGTTGTCCAATGCATTTCTAATATTAAAATAAAATAAAACTTTCTGTCACCTATTTCTTTTCGAAAAAATCTTGCTTAGCTCTATTATGAAAGCTTTTAAAGAAATTGAGCATTGAAATATAGGAATGAATAACTTTGGTATCCCACCGTAAAAGTATCTGCAAGTGTGCTTTAAAAACCTCATATTTCTATATCAGAAAGATCTGATATACATTTTTTGTTTTGTAGTATAAAAGTGGTTTTCCAATAGCTGTAAAATTTGAGTAATGTTTTAGTTGTTGGAAAGTAAATTAAATAAAAATAAACCTTCCCCCACCCAAAAAGTTTTTTGTTCACATGAGAGTAATGAGAGTTGAGTTATTTAAGAAATGTTAAAAAATAAAAGTTCTTTAAATGACAGATATTTATACGTATAATACTTTTTAAAGTATCGAAAGGAGATTTAAAACGAAACGAAATGCACATGAAATATTTTTGAAAATCTTATTTTATTGCTGTGGAATGTTTATATTTTCCAACAGAAATTTTTTTCGTCGACTAATAAACCAATATCACGTAAATAGTTGTTATAGATATATATTTGTAAGATCTTGACGGGAAGGAAGGAAGTTAAAGGTGAGCATTGGTTGACAAGAGGGAATGTCGGAAATCTGGGATCTCTGGGACGCATCTCCCACATTTGCTAAAGAACACAAACCCCATAAGTGAGGAAAGATCACTCGGATCTCTCCGGACGTTCCGTACTTACCTAAGAAAAGAAAGCAAGCACCAAATGAACAAAAGAGCTTTGAGAATAATTATTTGAATTTAAAACTTTAAAAGAAGCAATAAATATTGTTCCAAAATGTACTGTTACTTAAAATGGTTTAATTCTCATTTAGGTGTCTAAAGACATATCTATATTAACGTTTTCTCTTAGTTTATGTTTTTATTTAAATGTGTAATATTGTTATGCAGCTATCGACCCAATGTACATCAAGGGAGACGTGAAGAATTCAGTTTTTTTAAAACATTTGCTAAACATAAAGTAGAAATATCAACAAAATAGTTTTATTCATGTACAATTTTAATTATGTTAATAGAGTCAAAATTTAGTCAGTTCCTGTATTCAGAAGAAATGATAAAATGATTGCGAAAAAGTTAGGCTCACATTTAGAAACTAAAAAATTAATTAAAAATAATCGATTTAATTCTTCAAAAATTCCATTAAACTCTGTCTATTAAACGGAAGATCTAGAAAGAAACTAGTACTTTGCAACGGTAAATTACGTATCTTAAAATAAAAAAATTAATTTTCTTTTATTACATTTTCAGTTTAAAATTTCAGTTTTCGTCTAAAAGCCGAAAGCCAAGGGATGCTAATGAAACTATGTTCAAATGAATCTAGAAAACGAAATTCGTCGAGTTAAGTGCACACCCGCTAGTTTCTGATAACAAAACTTCTAGTTTATGGCTTTTCCCCCATTTAAAATTTCCGGAAAACTAAGAAGTATACCGAAATCTATGTGACTGAGTGAATCGATGCCCAAAAAACGAAGTGTGTCTGGTTTTGGAAAGATTTATTACTCTATAGATTTAATATGTATTTGGTTCTATTATATCTGTTACGACTTTTTGTAAAACGTACTTCTTTTTGTTCAATTGACTTTATTTCTTTTGCAACAGCTATGAAGTACAGAAAAATCAATTGATTATTTTTTGTCGAATATTTCATCTCGTCTTACCGTCTCATTTTTTAAAACTGATCAATGTTTAATATTATTCAGTTTCATGACATTAGTGGAAAAGTAATAAATTTTCTAGTTTTAGTTACAATACACAATATTATGAACATAAAGCAAAAAGATTTTTGTGACAAGTTTTTCTGATTTTCCAAAACTCTGAACGATGTAACGGAATAAAGGTAACTGTGAAATCCCGAACTAGTACATTCTTTTACCTTTTTAAACAAGATTTTTTAAGATCTTTTTTGAAGGAAAAAACAACTCAAGATTGTACCAAAGTTATTTTTATGTATCCTCTTTAAGTTCTACACATTTTTTCAAACAAAGTTTTTTTTAAAAAAAATTCTTCTATGATAAAAAGGAGATACATTAAGAATTGTGAAAATCGGACCAAAAAAAAATAAAAAAGCTGTGGCAATTGATCAATCAAAAACATATTTAAAATCTTCTATAGGTAAATCTTGCACTCGATCAAAAAAAATCATATTAGTCTGAAGTAAGATTTTTTTCTGGAAGTAAAAAATCTTACTTCCAGAAAAAAATTTTTTGGCAATTTGTCGATTGTTTTATGATTACGAAAGTCGCCAAACTTATTAATTTTCTCACAAGAGGTAAAGATAAAGTAATTCAATGGAAGCACGAAAATTATACGTTTCGCTGAAAGTGACACGATGCACTTTAAAGTATGCACTTCACAAAATGAAATGCTTCAATGAAAGAAATTGTTTCAACTATTTCTCATACTTTCTTTAATAATACATTAAAGAGTCGTTGTTACGAATGCTTCTTCACGCATACGAAAAAAAGTTACTTGTAAAAAAACTAGGGGTACATTTGCAAGTTTACAGCACCCGGTTTACATTAACCAATGGTTGATGTAAACTGTCGCCAAACTGAATTTAGGAGATTTGTACAGTGAATGCTTATATTCTGTATAAAGAAGTATGAAAAGAAAAACATGAAATACTCATAAATCATTCTAGATTTGTAAAGTGATTGGTTATCCAACTGAGAAGAGAGTTACGAATGGAAAGAAACTAAAGGATCACCGTAGTATGCGTGAAAAAGCAACTCAACGGAGAGAGAGAGTGATAGTGGCTTATAGCGAAAGCGCCAAATCATGCATGATTGTGATCTTGACGCAAGAAAGATGGGCAAAAAAATGAAAACTGGTTAAGAATGAGGGTCGAAAATAGAGAAGGATCGCTAGAATATTACATGAGACACGTCCCCCGTGTTTACCAAAGGTAGCTAAACTCTTTAGGAAAGAAAAAGATCATTACGATACCTCGGGGACTTGATTCCAGTTGTTTAAACTGCATTTCGCATATCAAAGAATAAATTGAAAGTTCCTACCTGTCAGACGGTGGTCATCATTTTTTCTTCATCAATTCAGGATGCTAAGGTTTGAATAATCCACACAAAGTCAAATTAATCCAATCAAAAGACAACAATTTCTTTAATTAACGTTAAGATGTCACAACACAACAAATATTAACTATAAGTAAATATTCTAATTCGCGAGTATATCGAATTCACTAACTTAGTTCGCTTTTCAACATCTTCTTTCTCTCTCTTATTCAGAACTAACTAAAACTCTTTTTTTTTTCTTTTTCTTTTTCACATCTGGCGCTAGCGCCCTCTATCGTTAGTTTTAACACCCGTGCTTACCTAAAGAAAGAAAGTCCCCCAGGGGAAGCGACTTAACGAATTGCTACACATTCTACGTACCGGAAATAAGAGAATGTCGAGTTCATTCCAATGGACAAATCTAGGAGTACGAAAATGTCGACATATCCTTTAATATGTTCTGGGAACCCTTCGTTACGTTTGGGGAACTGTTTTAGAACATTTTATATTATGAAAGATATTTAGAAGGAATTCAGGCATAAATGATTATGTCTAACTTAAATTTTTATGTATATTTTTTTTTAACTTACATACTTTTAATCCAGATTCAGGCGTATTTTTTTTGTTTTGTTTTATTATTACGCGCAATATACATTATTGGGAGTTTAAATTAATTTTAAAGGGGGTCTCTA
>BMAW01078665.1:69890-91534 GCA_019974015.1 Nephila pilipes | reverse complement strand
TAAAATTTTAAAATCTGGTGCGTTGGATGCTGTCATATAGTTTAATGATCGGTACAAGGAATGTGAGGAAATTTTAAGGAAACTTAATGTAAAGCCAAATTATTTTACTTTAAAATCATACAAACACCTTGACAGTTGTCGAATTTTTGATGCTTAACTTCATTCAACATCAAATATAAAGCAGCGTAAAAAAAAATACTAAGAGCTCATAGGAAAAAAATAATTAATGTATTAGAAAGCAAAGAAGAGGCTATTTATAAATCAGAAGTATTTTAAATATATTTTATTATGTTTATTATTAAAAATTTTTTTTTTTTTTTTTTTTTTTTTTTTTTTTTTTTTTTTTTTTTTTTGATTTTTCTCAAAATGAGTTTTCTCGACATATTTACATATGGCAACGTAGATATCAGAAACATTTATGAGCCAAATTAATCGAAAATTTGCAAGTATCTTCCTTATATAATGTTTAACAACCTCTACTACTTTCATGGTTGAAAAAGTGATATATTTTTAGTAACAAAAGTGTAAATCATGTATTGTTGTAATTTCTTTTTGATTTTTCATTGTTATTTTACTCGAAATACAATAAAAATTGTTGTAATCATATTTTCATCATGAAAGTAATACCAGACCCAAAAAAGGTTATGTTAAATAATATAAAATTGACAGAATAATGATATTTTCGTTTACTTTTGAGTTATGAGCGTTATTTTAACAATCAATTTATGTACTATTTTTATTATGTTTTCCACTCCAAATATTTTTTTAATTAAAAGCAAATTATTAAATCTGTATTT
The DNA here is from genome assembly GCA_019974015.1 of Nephila pilipes. Lineage (NCBI taxonomy): Eukaryota > Metazoa > Arthropoda > Arachnida > Araneae > Nephilidae > Nephila > Nephila pilipes. The sequence continues at coordinate 90,737 of BMAW01078665.1, read as the reverse complement.
TATAGTTTTAGGTTATATTTCAGTATAAAAAATATTTTTATAGCAAATATCAATGAATTTCAAAAACATTTTTTTGAAGGTGTACGGATTCAATAGAAAGATATACAAAACTACCTAAAGGAGTACAGTTGGAAGTCCAATTAACTCGCAACAATGAATTGGAAGTCCAATTCCCCAATCCTTTGTTATTAAAATGTATGAAAAATCGCGAGTCTTATTTTTGTAATTGAAACTTTTATATTTTTTCCTGAAAACTATAATTGTAAGAGTGTTTACCTTCCAAAACTGCAGGGCCCTGAACGTTTGCCTCACTCCTCCCTGCCTTAGGTCGACTCTGCCCTATCAAGGGAAATTGTCGTATTCTGTTCAAGATTATGGCTTTGCACATAACATTTAACATCTATTTTAGATTTTTGTTTTATATCTTCTACACTAATTTTTTAACAGTGTACACTCCTTTAAGAAAAAACAAGAGTTCTTACCGAGCAAAGAAAACATAGGAAAAGTAATTTGTTCAATTAGATAAAACAGCAGATTTCCCTCATCACCCAAATTTGTTAAAGCTTTAAATCAATATTAATTAAAAATGTGAATAAAATCTATTTTATTTATGTAATGAAACTTCATAGCGGCTTTTGGATTTAAATAAAATAGTTCTATCATGAAAGCTGGCTTAAGGATTGTAACTGATTCCAACCCAATAAAATTTTAAGCCAAGAAGAAATACAGACACACTTGCAGATGGGGACTTAAAAAAATCTTACCTTCCTCTCTTGAACGAATGACTAAATGAAAAATGTCTCAAGTGCAAAAGTGGGATTCCTGAATGAGGCATAAAATTTCCTGTCAACATTCATTGTGTGTCCTCAATCCTCCCCAATTATCTATCAAGATATAAAACTTTTAAAAGGGGGGAAATCAATTTCGAGAAAACACGTCTCAAACGAACTTGAAATAATCTTGTGAAGGCGAGAATATGTGTCTTTACCGCTTTCGGCGAGTTCACAGCCACTTGTAATAACACGGCTTAAACGCTTGTGAAGTATCTCGAAATAGACGGCAAAACCCGTGCAAAACGCTTAGAGGGTTAATTATATTTCCAGTTAATTTTCAACTACAGCCATACATTTTATTAAAGCTTTATCACTTCCTTTTTAGTACCATTTCATCTTTCTTCTTTAGTATCTTTCACTACATCTTCATCTTTTGACTGAATGGAGATTTTACTATCCTATACAGAATATTTTATATCAAAATTTAATCTTCGCACTATTCTCTCAGTCTTTAATTTCTTTAGATTACTTTCCTTTAAATGTCAAAATTTTTGATACCATTTTTGATATTCGGTTAAAAATTTTAGTTTTGTGTAATATACATCTCCTTTACGAATAGCTGTCATCAGAACAGTTCCATTAGCTTCAGTCACTTTTACTTCTTCATAAAAAATAATGGATGGATTGCTCATTATGGCTTTATATGTTCATATTAGGTTGCAGTTTAGTTCCGGTACACATAGCACATTCTTGAGAAGAATTGTTCTGGAGTTTATAGCATTTTGAATAGTAATACTGACCGATTCTGTGTCGGTTACTTTAGTAGTTTTATCAACAGTTAGTTTCAATAAAAAGTGCATTTCTTTATTTATTCTGTTGAATAACTTTTCCTCCTTGCACATATGAGAGATAGCCCCACTTCCACAGGTCTTTCTTATAAAACATAGCCAACGATGCATGCATATTCTTCAGATTTCTCTGACATGGATGAGATGTGATTTGGTGATGCGTGTTTCCTTTCGAATATGTTCTTACGATTTTCGGGTGCTTTATGTCCATTCTTTGAAGAATAATTACTCTTACAGATTTCTAAAGGACTTCTGATTCACTTTGTTTTGGTTTGCATTCTAATAATCGAATTCCTTTTTTGATTACTGCTAATAATTTTTTATTGAAGAGGATAAAACATACTTTGATGCAAGAATTTATCTTCCCTTTTCTTGCTTCAAATTCTTCCAACAATTTTATTTTGAGCACTTCAGGATTCAGTAATTCTTTTCTGGATTTAATGGCGCTCCGGAAATTTTTGAAATAATCCAGAATGATGAATAGAAGTAAAATGGATAAGATATCTTAGATAATATGCTCCTTCATATCTTTCAGTTTATCTACTGTACCGAAACACTCTATAAGATGATCCGACATTGTTTCTGTGTAGTTCATTTTTCGGAACAAAAGTTGTTTTAGTAGCGAAGCCTTTTTGGCAGGTCCTTTAGATTCGAATACGGCTACGGTAACCTAGTGGTCATGGTTTCGGATTTGCGACCGGTGGTTTTCGTTCCTTCAGATCCTTGGCCGTTTCGACGGATACTTGGCCGCTAAAGACTCCGTGTAGCCGGGGCTGATGCAAGTTAAATCTGTGGGAGCCCAAAGTCCACCCGTTGACGTGTTGTGGAAGTTAGGAGAGGAAGGTGCCAGATCAGGCGTCATCCTCTTCACTTGACTCAAGTTCAAAATTACGAAGTTTACCGCCAATAACCCTCGTGTGGCTTCTAGTGCGAAGTTAATAAAATTAAACTAAATTAAAACTAGATTCGAATACAGTTTCAGCTTTTTCCAATCATCGTTGAAAGTGGTGCACTGTCTGATATGACAATGTTTACTTGGGCTTATAGACAAAATAATGTCCTTACGAGCTTTTGTATCGATTACCGTCCATATCCGTAACTTTTTAATGGCATCGGGCGTAGCACTTTCTTATGACTTAGCTTTGTAGCCACTACTGATCATCACCGGCCCATTGCTATTCTACCACTACGAAGACGAGACGGTTATTCTGACACGGCTATCAAGTGTAATCGAAGTGAAGTTGAAGTGTACATACCTTCTGCTACCTCTATAATACGTAGTACTGAAAAGCAAAGCAATCGAAGGAATGAGAAAGGAACCATATTCCAGTTTCACGATTCTTTTTTCTGTTCGTCTTTCATGTAAATTCTTATAAGAATTTTTAAATAAATTCTTATTGTTGGCAACAGAATGTCCAATCTTTTTGTGTCCTACTTCTCACCTTCTGATTGGCCGTAGTCAGGTGGTCAGGGTTTCGGATTTGTGGCAGACGGTTTTCGTTCAGTAGCGTGTTGGACCCTTGGCCGCTAAAGACCCACTGTGCAGTCGCAGGCCGATGCACGTTAAATCGGTCGGGCAGACCAAAGTCTTCCCGTTGGAGTGGTATTAAAGTTGAGAGAGTGGGTTTCCAGTTCGGTTGTTGTCCTCGTCACTCGACCGAGGTTCAAAACTGTGAGGTCCGTCGCCAATAGCTCTCGTGTTGCTTCTAGTGCGACGTAAATAAAAGCAAAACTCATTTTCTGATATGAAGTTGGAACTTTGGTCACTTTGCAATAATAATTGTAAACTTTTATAGTTGCCACAGCTTCTTTTCCGTTGACGTAATCCCAATAGTCGTTTATTACCAAGACAGCTTCAATTTGCAACTTCCACTTATCGTAGTTTTCCTTGTTCAGCTTCTTTATAGCACATAACCAGTTTCAGATCTTTTTTGGTTCAGAATTACTGCAGCGTTTTATATTCAAGTAACATTTTAGATGCTTTCGCTTTCGTAATATGCATTTCTAATAGTACATCATTTTAGTTCCTATACTCATAATCATTGTTGGAAGTGATATACATGGCACAATTCCTGAAGTAGGTTTATTTACTTACTGCATATATATATATATATATATATATGTGTGTGTGTGTGTGTGTGTGTTTTTGTGTGTGTGTGTGTGTGTGTGTGTAAAGAAAGAGCGGCAGCGTAAGCTTCACATTTAGAGATTCAACAGCAGTAGTGACATATTTGTTCTCAGGAGAACTTTGCAATTCTTTGCGTGCAAGCACAGCTAGAGCTTACATGGCGCGGCGCAATCTATTCAGAGTTGGGGGAAGGGAACAGAGCAAATATGCATTGATATCCAACAGAGTACTTTGAAAAACAACGATTACAAATGAAGTTTTACTGAATGAGAGCTAGCAGAATGGGTGAGAAAAATAAGTTATAAAATTTACGTGATAATATTAACATACAGCGTACGTAAAAAATTCTTCCTAATGGACATTGGTGATCCTTATTAGTCTTTAAGTAACATTAGCAAAGTACTATGAGTTGTCATTGTCGGGTTTCAAAACTTCGTTTCAAATTCTGATGTTGATTACAGCACAAGAGAAGAATTCACGTTCTCTTGTTTGCAAGCAACACTACACAAAACACCCGGAACTACACATAAAAAAAATTAATATAGCTAAAAATAAGATTTTTTGATGCATTTTTACATTGTTTATCTTCTTATCAAAATAAAATCACTTAAAACTTAAAAATGTGAAATAATAAAGGAATTTATGATATATATATATATATATATATATATATATATATATATATATATATATATATATATATATATATATATATATATATATATATATATATAAGAGAGCCATTTTCTTTGAAAGTGGTGTAAGTTCATTTTGACAAAATATTAGTTAATGATAAAAATGAATGAAAGGGTGTAAGTCCACTTTTCTCAAAGACATATTACTATTTAGTTAAAAATTGTACTACATAATTTCTTAAGTGTATTTTTATATGTCTAGTAACATTGTAAATGACATAAACATTTTTACTTTTTCCTGGAATTTAGGTTTTTTCCTCGTTTATCATAGAATATAGAGTAACTGTATGAAATACAGTAATGTGTCCTATTTGCTCACTTATCTTGAAGGAGATGAGACGTATTATTACGTTTAAAACTGTAAAGTGCTAAGTTAGAGTAAAGATTTATGAAAAATAACTCAACTTGACTAGAAGTTGAAGAACAACTCAACTTGACTAGAAGTTGAAGAACAACTCAACTTGACGAGCAGAGGAGGAAGAACTCAACGCTAGGCGAGTTTAGTGAGGGAGAAAGCGAGGAACAGAACAATGGCGGAAGAAACGAGCAATGTCTGATAATTCAGTTAGATGCTACAATAACATCAGTCAGATATTATTGTAAATGTTGTGTATTGTGCTGCATTATTGTTCAAATTAAAGTTTTGCAGCTAAAAAAAAGCGTCTGAACTGACTTATTAATTTCTTTTACAAACACTCTCACCGCCTTACAACAACTCGACTAAATGGAACGTGTTTTACTGTTGGTAATAAGTTTGTATTTCATATTATATAATTATTAAAATGGAAAATTGGAATTTAGAATCGGACAGTGATTCAGGCGAGTATTTACAGAATAAAATCTTATATTGATACATGTCATTTCACATTTTAATTTAAGAAATTACGTATAGGAGAGTTTTTTTAAAAAAAGTTCAAATTACATTTTCACTAACCGCGAAAAGACACATGTCAAAAATGTGTTTTTCTAAATTTAAAAATAAAAACATCATGTAAAATTGTTGAAATCACAAGCCTCACAGAAGAACATGATGTACACATAAAGAACGTTGAATTAGCAAGAAAAAATATGCAAGAAAATAAGATTTTGACATCACAGAATCCAGAAAAATATTTCGTTTTTTCTTTTGACTTGCAGAAGGTATTACCTTACTCAAAATTGTCAGTGTCCATTATATTTTATAAACGTAATATGTATGTTTCAAATGCAGGATTCCATAATTTTCATGATAATGAGGTTTATATGTACGCATGAGACGAAACTATTGCATCCAGGGGTGTTCAAGAAATTGCTTCTTGTTGCTTGAAGCATTTAGAAAATGTAAACACGCAACAACATGTAATAGCCAACAACGATATGTGCGCTGGACAAAATAGGAATTTGAAATTGGCTTTAATGTGGCTTAAATTTGTTCAGTCCCCTAAGAACGCCATAGAAATTATCAACCATAATTTTTTATATTCTGGGAACTCTTATCTATCAAATGATATCAATTTTGGAAACATCGAGAGTACTATAAGCAAAAATATTTATTGTATGTCCCTAAAGACTATTATACTATCATAAAAAAGTGTTGAAAATATTAAAGGTTTATTTCGTATGAAATGAAATAAGCTAATTTTGTTTCTACAGAACCCTTAAAAGATGCAATTCTAAAAATAAAATTAATGCGAAAAAATAATGACGTTGAAGAAGTAAATTGGTTGAAGATATGTTGGATAAGGGTTTTAAAAAGCAAACCAACATACAACGTTCAATAAAATTTCATTTAGTGAGAATGAGGATTTTAAATCAAAAAATTTATTGCCCTCACGGGTAAGACCACAGAACTTTGGAAAAATAATACTAACACGTTTATATCATCATTCCCGACCCATCACATTCGAAACATTTACAGGTATGATAGGTTTATTACCATATATCCCTCCAATACACCATGACTATTTTCAAAAACTTGATCATAATGAAAAAAGTTAAAGTAAGACTAAAAATAATTTTGGTTGTATGTGAATGGTAAATGTTGAAATAAAGCCTTTTTATTTTGTTAATTATTATTCTTTTTATAGTTGAAGTATTTAATAAAAATTTCATAAAAAGAAGTTGGTTTGTTTTAATTGAGATCCCGAAGTTAATATTTTGTAAATGTAAGAATTTTACTTTTTGCTGACTTTGAAAGTGGTGTAAGTCCTTTTGAAGTCATTAAAAGTATAAGTTTTAGTTAATCACATTTAAAAAATGATTACATTATATCATTTTTAAATATGATTAACTAAAATTTATACTTTTAATGACATTAATTTAATATTTAAAAACAAAACAAAACTAGTGTTATAACATAACTATATCCATATTTTTGAAATTATTCAAGTGCAAAACCTTAAATATTCTCATATAAAATAAATTACACTTATACCACTTTCAAAGAAAGCGGCTCATGTTATATAATGAAAATTAAAGTTTTAAACACTTTATTTTGCGCTAAATAGAATTGTAAAGTAATTGATTCTGTCCTATTAAAAATTCATAATATATTGTCTTTGATTTATGCCTCTGTCTTCATCACCTAATTCAAATAGTTATTTTGTTCAAATAAGTAGAAAGATTTCCATAGCAGTGCTCAAACCTAGCATATTTTTATTTGTAACGTTTTCAATAGCGTTGATTGAATTCAATGTATTGAAGATGTATTTTATCACTTGCGTATATATTAATTTTATATAAATATTCATTACTATTTTTTTTTACTTTTAATGTCAAAAAGGAAGGTGTATACTCAATTTTGGGATATGCCCTATATTTGTGAATATTTAGGGGGTAAGTCCCGTATCGTATATATGTTTCTACTAAAAAAATGTTTTTTCATACCACTGAAATAGATTATTTGTAAAATTAGATATACTGTATGATATAGTCCATCAATTAAATTTTCAATCAATTGGAAACTAAAATTAATAAAAAATCTAATTGAAGTCAGAAACTGTAATTTGCTTTTAGATAACTAAATACAACATTAATGTAGAGTTTCATGCTAATCATAAAATTTGTTTCAAATAGAGATGTTTACAATTTTCCTGATTTTTTTAAATTTCATTGAATGTTCCCATTTACTGGAAAGCGCTATTTAATACATTTAGTCACCTTTGTATACTAAACATTAATAAGAAATTCAAATGCTTTTTGTTTGTCGTAAAATTAATGATATACCTTTTTTATAGACAAATGAAGAAAAATCTTATTTACCAGTGGCGTTACGGTCTATACTTAGTGTGCTATAGCTCAAATCTTCATCTTGACGACAATGTTGAACCAGACAAGTGGAATTTCAGTATGTAATTCTAGACAAGCGATTGAATTTTATTTACTCTTAATATCATTTCAGAAGTAGTAGCTGGTGCCGTTAGTTACAATATATATAGTAAAGACCTCATAACTTTAGAAGTCAATGATTTCCATTTAACTGATCCAGGAAAAAAAATGAAGTTAAGTAATTGTGGATTTCAGGCTAAGCTAACGTCACACAAAGCTATACAATGATCTGTTGGCGATTGCTGAGATATATTTCGAAAAATGGTCAAGATAGACATTTGAATTAGACGTATTGATCAACTTAGTTTTTTTTCTTAGTAAGTTCCTTCGACACCAAAAGACATTGATCGAACTTTTTGAATCTAACTTCTACATTTTTAAAACAAAGTTGTTATGTTTGATAGAAGATAAAATTATAATTGAAATAAATGTTTGTAGAAAAAAATATAATTAAATTTCAATTACTAAAGATTAGTTATTGATTGATACGTGAATTTTTAAGATATATTTTTCAATTCGCAAATAATTTCTTTTCATTGCTTTAGATTTAAATTGAAATATAGGTAAAAAGTATAAATCAGTCAAAAACATAAAAAAATACTTCGGTATCACGGAGGTAAAGGACAAAATCGATTTTTGAAATATTAATCAGAGCAGCGTAAAAGTCTTTTTTTTTTTTGTGACACATTGCGCTTTGTTGATTATTTTTCTGTTATTTTTTGGACTACGGACATTTAATTTATAATGCGTTTTATAAATCGCATTGCTTTTTAAAATTTTCTGATTACAATTTTTTAAAAATGGAAACACACTGTACCTTTTACCTCCTTCATAAACATTTAATTTTTCATATTTTAATGATTTTTATAATATTATAATTGAATATTATTTTTTAAAAGTCGTGAAAATAAGAAATAATTTCAAAATGGAACCCATAAGAACTCCTTTATTAGTGCAATAAACGATCAATTATCTTTGAGATCAACATACATCTTTACATAATCTTAAATTTTAATTAATCCCCCTTTTATCTCTCATAGATTCCTCTCGAACTGAAACTCGAAACCATATCAATTATTTTAAAATAAAAATACCAGCGCATGAATCTTTTTTATACCAGATGCATCCGGTAGTGTTTCTCGCTGTCCATTCACCATTCCTCCAAGTAAATCCTTCTATCGATCCAAATAAATTGAAACTTGGGCACGATTACGAGATAATTGTCCGCCTGGTAAGTAAAATAGTTCAACATTTTCACTTTTCTTGTTTGCCCAACAATGATGATTACAACGTATAATAAGAACCATTTGCATTGAAAAATATAACTTTAAAGAGTTTCATTCTTTTAATCAGAGCTATATGAAATAAATAATTCGGTGTTTGCTTGTTATGCATAGCTCTCAATAGAATCGAGAGATCTAAGAGTGAAAAATGTGTCTTCATTAGACTGTTATTGATTCTAATGAAATACTCAATTTTTACTGAAACTCTACCTTTTTCTCGGGAAAATGGAGTTTATGATTAAATATTAACATTTAAAATTTAGTGATTATATTTTAGCGATATTCTTTTTCTGGTAATGGCACAAGAGCAAGAATTGGCTCTTGCACCATAAACATGTATTCATTTACTCTCCGCAACCTGTGAGAAGTATGCATGAGCTGAAGTGAAGAGCAGCTTCCTCTTCGTGAATATATACCTCTCGTAATGCAGTAAATTGGAGATTAGAAGTGAAGTGTATAACCTTTTAGAGAACACCTCCTCACAAATCGGATGCAATACCATTTATACGAATCCCCGCACTTTTCGCTAAATTCGCAGAAAGTTCTCCATAAGGGTCATGAATCACTAAATTGAGAATAATGACTTCAGTGTCGGATCACTATTTTCCTTCATAAACTTTGCATATTTGGTCGTGATTTCAACACAATATCTGAACATATTTTATAATTATCAATATGCGAATACAACATATAATTATATCTTAGCAAAGCCATTTAGTGCATTCTTTAATATATAATGTTTAGGTAAGTGTTCTGTGTTTGGTGTCCTAGAGTAATGACTTTTAGCAATTCTCTTAATAATTTTGAGCTATTGTTACGCAACTTCATGAGTAAAATCAAGACTCAAATAACAAGCTGGAACATCGCAGGTCATAATCAATACAGTTAGTGGGGAAGTTTTTGATCAAGTTCACTCGACTCTAAGATATCGTTTTTTTTTCTCTCTCTTTTTGTTTGTGAAGCAAAATGTATTAACTCTATTTGATAATTCACATTTTTATTCTATTGTCCAATAATTTTAATGCTTTACTGAAAATTGTACATTTTTCTATGTTTCTCATTTTCGTTTGATAACATTGCTGTTTATCATGGAGAATTTTACAAAATTAAGCTCTGGTCAGCGATGTATGCATTTGACTCGTTCTGAGAATATTTCTGCTTAAGAGAATGTTTCACTTTTTAAAATGTATTCTTCTTATCACATTACTATGGACTGATTTTATGTATTATTTTGTAAAGTTACTCAAAGAAAAAATACATGTACGGGGAACTACAAAAATAAATTTATTTAAACATGTCGAAAACATTCCTATATGTACATATTTTCTTGTACAGTCAGTGGTCAAACTACAGAGATAGTTCAAATAAGTATTTCATCATATTACACTATTTTTCCAGTAAAGGCTCTTAGAGTATCAGTTAATTATCTACACATTCTTTTTCTCTCTGTTATTGGATCCAAACAAGAGACAATCATGTTATATTCCACATTTCGCTAAGTTTAAGTCGAATAAACATTAACTTCATATTAATATTTCTTTCAACATTAAAACTGCACGATTCTATTTCTAGGAAGCAGAGGAACATCTGTTACCACATCCTTTCCCCACTAATTGTACAGATTATGACGATATGTGGAGAAGAAACAACAAAAAAGGACCTCGTTCGCAGGAAGTAATTTTTACTTTATATTAACATTTACTACGAAAATGAATTCCACTAATACACTTATCTTTCATAAGAATAATTTTTTTTTCTGCAGGCATGCAAAAAGAAATGTTCAGACTCTTATGAAAAGCAATGTTGGGAACATGCATTACCTCAGAATATGGTAGAAAATAACGATACACATATGAAAGGTAAAATACATAAATCATTATACGAGTGTGGTTCAAAAAATACTTGTATTTGAAGACAGATGTCATTTTTAAGGTAAATTATTGTTACAAGTGAATGTTTCCATGTGTGAAACAGAACCGAAGCAAATATGACATTGGTTCATAATTTAGTTTTGATTTTGTAGTCAGTTCCTGCCAAATCAAAATTTGTCAACTGCCGCATTGAGTAGTCAACCTCATTTTGAGTCTAGTGGTTACCGTTAATGATGAATAGATTAATCGTTGTACTCCGGAAACTAAGCAACAATGAAAACAATGGGTTGCATTCGGTCAGTCAGCTCCAAAGGAGGCGAGGATGATCTCATTGACCGAAAAACTTATGACGTAGAACGTTTCAAGAGCAAAATTGTCAGGATCACGAAAACGAGCAACTGAGACAAAGACAGCTATCTAGGCAGTTAAAATGCCTTAAAAAAATTCGATGTTAAGAACACCATCCTTGATTTGCTAAGGACATATTGAGTGACTCTTATAACATGATAATTTAAACTGAATATAGTTCTGTAAGCTTACATTAAAATTCATACTCACTATATCACAATTAATGTTTTAAAAGAACAGCCAAATCCTATAAAATTTGCCAAATTTCAAGAACCCAGATGCTACCGTTCCTATCTACGTGGTTATGCATTTTATTATTGTAATTAGAATGTTTGTGTAAAAGTTCAAGAAAAGTAGAATGAAATATAAAATTCTCAATTACCTTAAAATATAAATAACAATATGTCACTTAATACTCTTTTTTTTAAATTAAAAATGGCGATTGTTCAATTTCTATAAATGGATTTTTTGATATTATATTTGTAGATCATAAGTAAGTATTAATTATTTAACCTGAGATGTTTTTGTAATGAATTATTATTTGATTACATTTATAAGTATGGGGTGTTACTTTTTATTGTTTTAATTTTAGTTCGAACATATACCCCATTTTTTTCTTTTATACTAAGAAGCAGTGAGATGCATCATTTGTTTAAACCAAAGTTTTGGATCTAATGCTTCATTGCGGTGAAAGAAAGAGTCAGTGAGGGCACATGAAAAGACTTGTTTGTTAAATTTTGAGTGTCTGAGGTACGATTGGAGGCTGCATGAACAGGAGTTCATCTTCATATGTTTTTGTTTATGTACAATGATGTGATGGTGTTGTAGAAATCTATACCATCGCCTAAAAATGTATCATTTACACCTTGCCAAATTGGCACATCCACTTAAGGAAATCTCCGTTTCTTTTTTTTTCAAGTGTCGTTATTAAAGGAAGATTTAAAGTTTCTAAAACAGGTGTCTTTACTGAAGAATATATATAACATATCAACAGAAGTACAATGCAAAGATGTCGGAAAGATTTTCAAAAGATGGAAGATGCACAGATTAAAGAGTTATTTTTAAAATATCCCTCTTAAATTAGGAAATAGCATCAATAACACTTATTAAATATACTACACAGGTTAAAAGTAAATAATACACAGGTTAATAGTAATAAAATACACAGGTTAAAAGTTTGCTTCCGATAAATAGGTGACATTCGCTGCCAATTAAATAAATATTTGAGTTACCACTAGAAATTAGAGAAACCATGTTTACATTCCTATTTTTTTTTCTGAAATTTACTAGAGTGGACCGAACAATAATGCACTTTTATCTATTAGTTTTTTTATAAACTGACTTGCGTCTAGAAATAAACCTGAAATTCTAAAATTTTAGGTGTGTCGCTTGTTAATGCTTGAAAAAGGAATCACAAATAAATAAATATAATAAAAGTTTGACTAATTTAATTTATCTCAGACGTCTTGTGGTGATATTCTCTAGTCCAAGTTAGTTCTTTTATCTTCACTGCCTCAGTGAAGTTTGATTTTTTGCTGAATGTTGGTCTGACTTTAACCCTTTCTCTAATCATTTTTAGATGTTTTCCTTTGAAGTAAGCCACCCTACCATCTTGAATCAATTAGCCAACTTGAACCAACCACTTTTTTTCCTATTTTCTTAACAAATATCCTAATTATTCTGCCAGAATGCGTTATTCTTTTTTTTCTGTCACAATTCCTTTTTCGTTTAGAAGAAATCGTCACATATTTATCCAAATTCACTGCTATTTTATTAACATTTGCTTTCGAAAGACATGAAATATCTGTTATCTTCCTTTGGAAATGATCTGTTAGAAAAAGATATGTATTTGTCTTGAATTTCTTTCGTGAAGAAAAATAGGCGCATCAACTCAAAATTTTCAGATCAATTAAATGAGAAAATTCTGGAAAAGTGTAAGATTCCTATTAAGAAAAAAAACTTGAATTGCTGACGGGGAGCTCCGATGAGAAACTAGCATGTACAACTTATCGAATGGTTGTATTAAGATACTGTGGTGAGGTAACCTATATTATTCTTCAAATTCTAAACCTGAAGTCTAAAACATTATTATTATTTCAAGTATATTGACACCCATTATAAAAATAAACAAATATTTTCAATAAAATAAAACTAATTCATATTAAAATATTATCTCGTATCGTTTGAATCACTTATGATTGCTTCAAATGTACTTAAAATGTCAAATTAAGAAATATGTGACAGTCCATGTTAATTTGACAACCCACTGTATATTAAAACATCGTGAAAAGCTCCCAGCAGTCGATATTCAATTTAATGGCTTATTATTTTAAAAAATGTATTAAAAATACTAAATTATAAACCAGGGAATTATCAAAACGTCAGTATCACATGTGATACTTTAAAGTTGAGGAGGGTCACCGTTCCTCAAACCATTTATACTGTAAATCTTAATCACTTACATATGTCATAGGATCTTATGATTTGACAATTTGAATGGACTTAATTCTTTTTACAACCTTGGATTCACGCATGGTTTGTGCTGAATTTTTAAATCTTTATTTTAAAAAATTTTAATTGAAAAATTAGGGTTTCAAAATTTTGTAATTAGGGTATTTTGATATTTCTTGTCTTGAATCTTTATCTTAATTTATTACAATTTGCAATTTGGAATGACCCAAATTTTGCCCAACAAGATGCAATGGGGAAGGGTTGGTACCATAAGACACATGTTTAACCCCAGATTTCAATCCCCAATCTGAATGTGTATGTTTTGATTTGATGGATATTCAGTGTATTCAAATTATTTAAATTTTTATTCAATTATTTTATTTATTACTTCAATGTTTTCTTCTCTGCTTTATTTCTGGATTTTATGTGTTCCCTTATTTATTATATGTTTTTAATAATAATTTAATTGTCTTACCATATATATACAGGGTGATTATAATTAAAGTTATAGTTTCCAAAAGCTGTAAAAAAAGAACGACTGATCAAAATAACGTCAAATTTGAAAGGAATATTATTAAAGAAGGAAGAATATATATATATATATATATATATATATATATATATATATATATATATAAAGTAGTTCTAAAGTTTAGCAACAGATGGCGCTAAAAGCGTCAGAATATATAAATAAAAATACGTGTCAGGCGTACGACTCTTTTTTCATTTATTCAATTAGCGCATGGAACGCCAACCGCTACGGACGTACAACCGCCTCTCTTAAGCTTTACTCATAGACATAAATATAATTATCTCAGCAGCTCTTTTTAGAGCTATCGGCGAGGATAATATATTTTCCCTCGACTTTTTTTCAATAACGACTTGGACCTCGAATTACGATAATGGAACAGAATATGGATTATTCGTCACCTTCTTCCTCCAGATCCACTACTCCTATTAACGACCTTAGCAGAGAGTCATGCGAAACCCTGCAAGCGCTCCAAAGGAGAATCAGGAAATGTGTGCACTATCGAGACGAACTCCAGATGATCATAGCTTCTAATCGCAGACAACCGGATTACGATGAAACCGATGAACAGACCCAGACCTATCTGCTACTTCTTTCCAAGGCACAAGACGATCTACAAAAAGCGGAGGGTGAGTACTCAAACCTTCCTAATTGTACTGTTCTTGACTGCAAAATACACTCTTCTTTACCCACCACACCAACAAAGAATTTAAATTTAAAACGAAAAGACGAAGACGGCTTCGTCACTCCCCCCAGTAGAAAAACCGCCAAAAGGCAATTAATTACTGAATCCCAAACTACTACAACTCAAAATAAATTTAACAGGCTAACCTTAAATGAAACTCAAAATCCACATATAGACGAGGTCGTCATCCCACCTAAGGAAAGGCTTCCCCCACCAATAATGTTAAAAATTCAAAACTATAAAAACCAACTTAAAGCAATCAACAATATTATCCCTGATCTTCGGACTAAACTTTCCGGAGAGTACATAAAGCTGTACTTGGACACACCAGATGAATATCGAAAGCTAATTAACTACCTATCGCGAAACCCAGAATACGAATACTACGTAATTCGTCCAATAAATCAAAGACCGGTCAAGGCTATAATTAAAGGACTTTCCAGAGAAACCACCCCAGAAGAAATAAACGAAGAATTAATAGACTTTGGATTCGATCCCATCAGAGTTGTTCAACTCACTAACAGACGAACAAAAATACCTCTCCCAGTCTATCTCGCTACTCTACCCAGAACTCCAACTTCAGAAATTTTTTTTGAAATAACACGCATATGCTACATGACAGTTAAAATTGAAGGCTACAGAGGAAGTGGCAAGGTAACCCAGTGTTACCGTTGCAACTTCTTCCACCACTCAGCTGAGAACTGCCATATCACACCCAGATGCCTTAAATGTGCTGAGCCCCATCTTACCAGAGAATGCCCAATTAAAGACAAAATTACCAACCCAGAATGTATCAATTGTGAACACAAGGGACACCTAGCATCCTACGGTGGCTGCGAGAAATATCCAAAACCAGTCAAAAAGCAAAACATCCTTCAAAAAAATAGAAACGTAGTACGTGAAAACATCTCTTATGCAAACGCCCTCTCCACCAATCAACAGATGGCGCCACGAGTCGATGAAATAGTTACGCAAAGAAAACCCCGAAACACCACCAACAACCCAGGAAACCAACGTAATAACAGATCCAAAGCGATAAACATAGTCAATAAACACCTCCACAGAAAAAACCAAACACCGGAACAAGAAGAAGAAGAAGATTCAACCCCAGATTTTTTCCAAGCCATCAAAATGATGCAAACTTTGACAGAACTTTTCAAGCAATTACCTGGCCTGCTCAAAAACCTCAACAAAATCAAATCAGCAAAAGGAAAGCAGAATAAAACGTACGCTTTAATAGAGGCTCTCCTTGATTGTGAATCCGATGATCAATAAATCTTTTCATAAAAATCCAATTAATACCCAGAACAATAATTTTAAATTACTAGGACTTAATATTTGTTCATGGAATGCAAACGGCTTACAATCTCGTATTGTTGAGTTACGAGATTTTGTACAGAAGCACTCCCCCGACTTAATTATGGTACAAGAAACACATCTGAGACCACAAAACACAATACACATACCCAACTACATCGTCTACAGAAACGATAGACTCACCCACGAAGTAGCCTCAGGAGGAACACTCATTTTCATAAAAAATTCACTCACACACCACAGACACACTACCCCACCACTCCAACATTTTGAAGCCACAATTATTATACTCACCCCACCAAACCACTCAGCTGTCACCCTCGTTTCTATATACATACCTCCCTCTTCACACTATAATGATTTCACAACAGAATTAGACACAATTTTCAAAATTAACAGAAATAGTATTATTATAGGCGATTTCAACGCTAAGCATCAAAACTGGAACAACCCAAATAACACACCCAGAGGTGTTAATCTTCTTAAATACATCAACTTACATGACATAACTCTAGCTTACCCACCAACACACACAAGATATGGAAATAATTCAGCCTCTACAATAGATTTTGCCTTAATTAAAAATTTTAATTATAAATACAACATTTCCTCTATACCAGAATTATCCTCAGACCATAATCCCATTATAATCGAATTTAATTTTACACTCACACATTACATTAACAAAAGAACTGTAACCACAGATTGGAAAAAATTTAGACACACAATCAATAAAAACACAAACCCACTTAACTTCACTAATATAAATAACAACACCATCCTAGAATCAAAAATCACAGAACTTACTGATAACATTATTAATGCACATCAAGCAGCCTCCAAACCTATCTCAAATAAAAACGAAAGATACACACCACTAAATATTAAACTTCTCATCAGACATAGAAACAAAACCAAAAAACTCTACCAAAAAACACTAGATCCACAACTCAAAACTGAAGTCAACAGAATTCAAAATAATATCAAAAAAGAAATTAAAAAATTCACCCAAGATAGCTGGACACAAACCCTACAAAATTTAAATACACAAGACAACTCTATCTGGAAAATTAGAAAATCACTCGAAAATAAAAGAAGCCATATCCCACCACTATTTTTTCAAAATAACACTATTGACTCAGATATTGACAAATCTAATTTAATAGCCTCAACTCTTCTAAATAACTTCACGGAAAACACAAGACCACCAGATTACAAAACTGATATTGACCAAAAAGTCAAAAACACACTACAAAATTTTTTCTCAAATCCACCACCCACTACAATAGATACAGTTTGGCCTTATGAAATCACAAATTACATCAAAAGAATAGCTACAAACAAAGCACCAGGAAAAGACAACATAACAAATAAAATGCTTAAAAACCTACCTCCCAAATTAATACACATCCTAACTTACTTAATTAATCAAATAATCAAACAACAATACTTTCCTTCCAATTGGAAAACCTCCATTATTTTTCCCATTCTTAAACCGGGGAAAAATCCCCGCCACCCTGATAGCTACAGACCTATAGCATTACTCTCCTCAATCAGTAAAATAGCAGAATCAATAATACTTACCAGAATAAATCAACACATTGACAACATAAACCTCAGAAACCCCAACCAATATGGCTTCACGAAACACCTCTCCACATCCCACCCATTACTAAAACTTACAGAATTTATTGCATCAGGACTCGAAAAAAGTAAATCTACAGGCGCGGTTTTTCTAGATATACAAAAAGCATTCGACCGCGTCTGGATAGAAGGTCTCACATACAAACTAATAAATTATAATTTCCCAGCACCACTTATTAAATTAATACACTCCTACCTAATCAATAGAAACTATCAAGTAAAAATAAATGATACACTTTCAAACACTCTAGACACGAATTATGGAGTAGTTCAGGTCAGTTTAATCGGTCCTATACTCTATAATTTATACCTCAATGACATACCCAATTACAACCTTACAATATTAAACATGTACGCAGATGACACTGTCATTCTTGCCAAACACAAAAATATTAAAACAGTCACATATGCACTAAATAAACATCTTCTCCTCCTACAAAACTATTACAACGATTGGAAAATAAAAATCAATGTCGAGAAATCGGCAGCGGTTTTATTTTCCAAAAACTGAAACACAAACACCCCCCCACCCACTTTTTTCGGAACACAAATTGCCTGGTCTCAGAGCACAAAATATCTAGGATTAATTCTGGACAAAACACTCATATGGAAACAACATATTTTACATACGCGTGAAAAATTCCGGAAAGCTAAATGTAGCATCTATCTCCTAATTTGCCGGGATTCCGAAATGAATTAAAAAAATAAACTGCTTCTGTACACAGCCGTACTAAGACCAATAATAACGTATGCATGTCCCATTTGGGCGTACGCGGCAAAATCAAACATAAAATTACTTGAAATCACACAAAACTCAACACTAAGAATGATTACCAATTCTAGATGGTTTACCCGCAATAATGAAATTTATAAAGCAACAAAAATTCCCACCTTTAAAACCTTCATACAAAAAACAGCCAAAAATTTTTTTAGCTCTCTTGAAAACACTAACAACATCAATATGATTAATTTAGAAAATTACACCCCTAGATATAATACCAAAAGACCCCGCACTGTATTATTAGACTCCTACAACCCACCATAATAACTTATTTAACTTTAAAACTCAAATTTAAAATTACATTAAACACATTAACGAATACAGCATACTTCATTAGCCGCATACGCCCAACCTTCAAACACACCCACACTTAAACACAGCAGTCAGGGACAGCCAATAGGAAAGCTCCCCTCCAAGCAACATCTACCAATAGGAGAACACGCTTCTCTTGCTCCCTCTGACCAAAATCCTATACCTTCAAGCCACCACTTTTACCGGACCCCCAGCTCGACCAATTAGAAAGCTCCCTCTGACGCACACCAGTCAGAATGTTTTAATTCAACTAAAAGCCAAGTTTTGCATTATTTTTTCGACCCGAGCTTGAAGGCCGCTCCGCGGCCTATGTGCTCGACAAAATTTCCCAGCGTAGTGGTATTGGTGGCGACATCTGAAGAGAGTTTTGCTAATTAACGTATGAAACACTTTTACGATTTTTATATTTTTAGAATTAGAAAATAACCTTTTACCGATTTGTGCAAACATTTTTAGTAAAACGTTGAATAAAAGACTACATCGTCAAATGCCTGAGACATTTATTTATAACAATCTTAACGGAACTCATATTTTATTCTCATTTCTCAGAAACTACTTAGTAGATTTTTAGTAGAAACTATTTAGCATATTCTTCCCCAACACTTTCGATTCCCAGAAGGAAGAGATTTTCTTGGCCTACCTCTTTTTTCTCATTGGCCTGCTTCAGTTCAGACAGTGTCGCCTGAAGCTAATCAGTCCGCTATCATCGTTAATGTTGGACTATATGTTTTCACGGTTCATCCGGTTGTTCCGTAAAGATTTCAGGTTATAATATCGCGATATGATAATCTGTCGTCCTCCTGGAATGGGTTGCAGATCGAAGAATCATCTCGGTTCATTTTTGCCCGCCGCCTGCTTGACATAGGTTGGCCAGACGCGGATAAAGGTATAAATAGAGTCGGTGCTGATTTATAACCCAGCGCGTGCCAGTGCTCTGTAGTAGTAGTCAGTTTGCGGCTAGAGCTGGCAGCAGTATATCGGTTCAGTGCAAGAAACTAAAGTGTTTACTCGCGTGCCGCGTTTCTGTTTAGAGCAGACTGGATGCCAAACTTTTTTTTTTACGGAACATGACACTGTTTCATCCTCTATGTGCCCCAGGTACTTTGATTCTACTTTCACGGTTGGCATTTGATGGCACCTGTTGGAAAGTATTTGGCGGTACGCAATTATGACGCCTGCGCCAAGCCGCCTTGCTATTATATATATTGCCATATATTGCCATGCCGCTGCTGTATATATATATATTTATATATATATATATATTACTCATATATACTGTATATATATTATATATATATATATGTATATATATATATATATTATATATTACATATATGTATATAAGTGTGTTGTTGTTGTGTGTTATGTGTGTATGTTGTAACCATGTGATTGTATGTTGTGTGGCCAATGACGTGTGTGTGTGTATGTTGTAACTAACATTGTGTAAGCAACCAGTAGCCAATGTTGTATAATTATTGTGTGTGTGTGTGTGTATGTGTTACGTGTGTGTTGTGTGTGTGTCATGTTGTGTGTGTTGTGTGTGTAGTAGTGTATGTGTTATTACATGGCCAGGCAATGTGTATTTGTGTGTATGTTATGTGTGTTATGTATATTAGCACAATGATAAAGCCTTAGTGTGTAAAAGCAGCATGTGTGTGTGTATGTAATAATGTGTGTATAAAGTAATATATATTATTAATATAATATTATTAACCATGTTAGAAGGCCCACAAACTGAGTTGGGTTCATAATAATTTGGATGATTTTGAGAGACTTGGGACATTGAGCAAACTTGAATTTCTTTTGTCTCTGTACATTTCTTTTCTGGTTTTTGTCTTTTTAATTATTTTAAATTATTCTTTCTAATTTTTCAATG